>OVBE01006608.1:0-19627 GCA_900406425.1 Iberis pinnata | reverse complement strand
AAAGTGTTTAAAGCCTTTTTCTGTTTTTATGTTTTCTTACTTTCGTTTCACTTAGGAACTTTTAACATCCAAAATCCTTTTAACATCAGCTTGACTTTAAAGCATCCAATACACCCTCATTGATTAGTACGCTCCCATTATGGATTGACATAAAAAGCCCATACTACAACGATGGGTTGATTGATAGCCCAAATAGGACTAAAATCCTACAATCAGAAAACGAGTTTCAAAATCCTATATGGCTATTAAAACATATATATCAAAGGCCTATGACAGATTTGAGTGTGATTTTCTACAAGAAAAAATGTCTCAGATGGGTTTCTCACCTATGTGGATTCACTAGGTAATGTTATGTGTTCGTACCGTATCTTTCTCTATGTTGATCACACCAAGAGGATATTTTCAACCAGAAAGAGGGCTAAGACAAGGGGATCCCTTGTCCCCATATCTGTATATTCTCTGCTCAGAAGTTATAAGCCGAATGATCCAAAGAGCAGTTACCACAAAACGTTTGAGAAGGATAAAGCATAGTCTTACAGGTCCAACACTAAGCCATTTATTTTTTGCAGATGACTCCTTATTCTTCTGTAATGTTAATACAAAATCAGCTATTGTACTTATGAACATATTTCATCAGTATGAGAACGCATCTGGCCAGATGATCAACAGAGCAAAGTCAAGTATCACTTTTGGCTCAAGGGTACCACATGAGCAGAAAAGTAAAATTCGAAATATGATCAACATTCACAATGAAGGTGGTAATAGTAAATACCTTGGACTCCCAGAAATGGTTGGTTCAAGCAAGATTCAAATGTTTCATTATCTAGTTTCAAGAATTCAAGCTCGCACTGCTGGGTGGTCTAAGAAGTTTTTATCACCAATTGGTCGAGAAATTCTTTTAAAATCAATAGCTCTTGCTTTACCTTTATATACAATGACATGTTTCAAACTAACAAAAGGCATTATTAGTGACATTGAGAAGATTAATTATTGCCACATTATGGTGGTCAAAAGGTGATGGCTCACATAACAAAGGATTACATTGGCTATCATGAGATAAAGTTTCATGGCCAAAACTACAAGGGGGTTAGGTTTTAGACAACTCGAATATTTCAATAATGCTCTATTAGCAAAACAGATATGGCGTATCCATACCTCCCCCTTCAAGCTTGCTTGCACGTTTATTAAAAGGCTAATATTTTCCTTCCTCATATGTGTTACATGCTGGCGCACGCAAACAACAATCATTTGGTTGGAGATCTTTATTAGCAGGTCAGAGAATTATCCAACTTGGCCATGGTTACATTATCGGCAATGGAGCTAAGATTAACATATGGACTGACAACTGGCTCCCTACGAAACCTCCAAGACCTCTAAGACAGAACATGTCACCACCACTACAAGAGACTTATGTACTGGACATCATTAAGTGGCCAAATGTTTGGAATAAAGAAGGATATCTGCACTATTTGATCAAGATGATGCAGAAATTATCACAAGGATCAAATTATCACATATAAGCTCTGAAGATCAAATCTTTTGGCCGTACACGCCCACAAGTTATTATTCTATCAAGAGTGGTTATTGGCTGGCAAGCCAATACCTCAATCCAGCAAAATCACAGTCATATATCCATATACATTCATATACGCATGATCAAATTTGGAAAGCTAACATTATGCCAAAGATCAGATATTTCTTATGGAGAGCAACTAGAGGTATTTTAGCTACCAACAAGAGTTACATAGAAGGCATCTTTCAACCTCAGAGGTTTGTTGTTCCTGCAACACAGTTGAGGATATAAATCATATGTTCTTTCTCTGTCCGAGTGTCACAGAAATATGGAACTCCCTGCATATTCCCAATATTGATCTTACATCTCCAAATGTTGACTTTATTACCAATTACAACAACTCCTTGTTTATAGCAAGTCTTGTTTGACTTCACAAGCTGTTAAAATTCAACCATTATGGCTACTATGGCGTATATGGAAAGCAAGAAATTCTTTAGTCTTTACACATAAGATCATTCCATGGTATACGGTAATACAAAGAGTTACTTCAGATGCTGAAAATTGGACGACTATACACCCAACTAAAACATCACCAGCAAGGACTCATAGACAATCGTCATGGTCTAGACCACCAACAGGTTGGGTGAAATGTAACTATGATGCAACATTTGAAAATGAAAGCACCAAAGCAACAGCGGGATGGATATTCCGTAATGCCCAAAGTTTATTTGTTAGAGCATGTAGGATAAGGGCCCGACGCCCCAGGCCCAATAAGACCAAGCCCATAACCGAAGCTCACCGACGCATGGCCTATCTCGTTGAGTCGACGAGGCGCGTGGAACTGCCGCATGAACAGTACGCCTAACCCCTTCTAGCTCGGCGAACAGTGACCTATGGGCCGACTCGCCGGAGGAACAGGACGCCTAGCCAACTGCCCTGCAATGATGACGAAACGAGTATAAATAATAGGTGAATCCGAAGTGAAAAGGGGTTGGCATTAGTAGAGAGAGAAAGCTTTAGAAAATAAGAGAGAACAAATCGACGATCTGACCTCCTTTGCAAAAATATCGACGACCTGAGCTCTTTCGTAGCACCTTTAAGCGCGTCGGACTTGTCGACGCGCCTCTCATTGTTTCACTTGTAATTCCCTTTATCAAATAGGAACTCAAATCTTAGGATCCTCGTTGATACCTAGATTCAACAGAGCATATCAAAGTACAGGAAAAGTGGTATCAACAACCTTAGAAGTTGAGGCACAATCGTTAATAATGTCTATGCAGAATGCTTGGAGTTTGGGATACAGAAAAGTTATCTTTGAAGGTGATTCACAAAACTTAGACAATATCCTAACAAGTCGGAACTAATATATACAATTGAGAAATTGGCAACTTGATTATGCCTTTTGGTGTAGTAAATTTGAAGCAATTCGACTTAAATGGATTTACAGAGAATCTAATAAAGCAGCACATACATTAACAAAGTCACAAGTTTTTTCTTACAATTTATTCCAATGTCATGTATTAATTCCAAGTTCTAAAGATATAATAGAAGATCAATTTGTATCAAACATTTAAGTATTAATAAAAGCTGTGTTTAAAATAAATAAAAAATGCAGTCACTGTATGTTCATACCATTGATATGTTTATACCATTGGTATGTTGTAATGAATATCTTTGTTCGTCAAAAAATTCTTGTAATCATAATATAAAATCACATATAACGATATATAAATTTTCCGTAATACTAACATAGTCCAAAATTTGATTTTAATTAAACATAACAAGAAAATAAAACATAAAAATTTGAAATAGCTAATGACATTTATTTATAATAATATTCGATAAAAACTCTAGTGAGAGAGATACAAGGAGCATAAAAGATGAATTAGCTCCAATTTTTTAAAAATGATTTCCTCTGCACATATGAACTGTCCCGATCAAACACTAATTTCCACCATTTAAAATTTCGTTCACGTAATAAATCTTTCAGAGATTTTATAAATCCCACTCGTGCGTTCAGTAATCTCATAGTGTTTACAAACGACACCGTTTCGCGCATTGTTGGTAAGATTCGCAGGAGGAGTTTCTGATAACAATCAATAGAAAGGAGGCGGTGGTGGAGAAGCGTATGACATTCCGGGAATTGGTGGTAGTGGTCCCTCGTATATTGGAGACGGCGGCGGTGGACTGTGGTGACTTATTGGCGTAGGTGGATGACTGTAGTGCTCCGGTGATGGTGGTGGAGGACTGTGATGGAAAATTGGAGGCGGAGGACTGGAGTATTCTATGCACGGTGTAGGTGGCGGCGGCGGAGGTGAATAGACTGGTGTTGGTGGAGGTGGTGGGGATGGATAGTGATAAACCGGTGGTGGAGGTGGTGAGTAATGTGGCGGTGGTGGTGGTGAGCTATAATAGTAGGGGACCGGCGGCGGAGGAGACGATGAGTAATGTGGGGGTGGCGGTGGCGAGCTATAGTAGTAAGGGACTGGCGGCGGGGGTGAAAATTGAGGCGGTGATGGTGGAGGCGGATGAGTGCAGTAAACTGGAGATTGCGGTGGTTGTGATGGAGATGGCGGATAGTATGTTGGCGGTGGAGATGGAGGGGGGTGACCTGTAGATGGCGGTGGCGATGGAGGGGAGTAACCAGTGGACGGTGGTGGTGATGGAGGGGAGTAACCAGTGGACGGTGGTGGTGATGGAGGTGTGTAACCAGTGGAAGGTGGTGGCGATGGAGGGAAACCTGTAGACGGCGGTGGTGGTGGTGGTGGAGTAAAACCTGTAGAAGGCGGTGGTGGTGCGGAATAACCTGGGGAAAGCGGTGGAGATGGAGGAGAGTACCCTGTAGGTGGTGAAGGACTAGGAGGAACAGTTGGTGACGGTGGAGACGGGACAATGACAGGTGGACTAGGAATAATAGGCGGTGAATGAGAACCTGGTGATGGTGGAGTTGATGGAGGAGACGGAGGAATGACCGGAGGACTAGATGGCGAAATAGGACCAGGAATTGGAGAGATCGGAGATGGAGGCACCACAATCGGAGGACTAGGAGATATAGATGGTGATGGAGGAGAACCACCAGGAGATGGCGTTGTAGGCGGTGCCGGAACAACAATCGGAGGACTAGGAGAAGTAGACGGTGATGGAGGAGAACCACTAGGAGATGGCGTTGTAGGCGGTGAAACAGAACGACCACATCCAAAAGATCCGCAGTTAACCGGTGGCAGAGACAAGAAAGCCGCACATTGTCCTGGAGATCTCTGCGCTGGTCTTGCCGGCAAACAGTTACGCCGATCATCAAACGCAGGCAACCCGAGACATACCGGCGACTCTCCTGTGAAGAAATTATAGCTATAAGTGAAGTTCTCCAGCCTCGGCAACTGACAAATACTCGCCGGAATCTGGCCGGAAAATCTATTATGCGCCACATTCAACTGCTCCAACGAAACCATCCCACCAATAGTCGCCGGTAACGGCCCCACCAGTTCGTTAAAACTGAAATCAAAGACTGTAACATTTTTCAACCGTCCGATCTCCGACGGTAAGCAAGAATTAAACCCATTATTCATGAAAATAATCTCTTCAAGGTTCCTCATATCACCCAAACTCGTCGGAATACAACCATGGAACTGATTATTCGCCACCACAATAACGGAAACCGGTGAATCTCCCAAATTATCCGGTAACTCGAACCGGAACCGGTTATGGTTAATAAAAATCGCATCTAGATCTTTACTAAAGAGCTCTCTTGGTACAGGTCCTTCAAACTCGTTAAACCGTAGATCCAAGAACTTCAACGACGGTAACTGAAGGATAACGACAGGGAATTTTCCGGCGAACCGGTTATTACTAAGATCAAGCTCGAATAAAAGCTTAAGCCGGTTAAACCGATGTGGTACAGTACCACAAAACCGGTTTGAATTAACATGAAACAAAGCAAGATCTGTTAACAAACCAAGCTCTTGAGGTAAATAACCAGCAATATCAGCATGGTTAAGATCTATTCCGGCGACAGTACGAATCCGAGGATTATCTAATGCCGGAGCACAGAAAACGCCGGTGTAACTGCAAACATCAGAGCCGATCCAGTTGGTAGTGAAATTATTAGGATCAGAGAGAATAGCTTGTTTCCAAGCTTGAAGAGCAATGTAAGCATTACGAAGTCTAGGATTCTCGAAGACTAGAGATCTATTAACAACGACATTCTCGCCGCGATCTCCAAACTCGTCGCGGTAGTAGAGTAGCTGACGCTTTTGGATTAGCCGGACTTCGTTGGAAGTAAGTGAATGAGAGTGAGTGAAGAAAAAGGATGCGAAAAGAAGAAGAAGAAGGAAGTAGATCTGAGCAATCTTCATCTTCGTCCTCATTGCTTCACGCTACAAAACATCTGAGTGGTGTGGCAGGTAATAGGAAATTTGAAGGATGCAAAAGGGTAAAATGGGAAGAAGAGTGAGAATTGAAGAACTCACTCTTTCACAGCTCAGCCCTACTGGTCATATAAAAGAAATATTAAGTAATGTTGATGAATTTCATAACAAAATTATTAAATGTAAGATGGACTTTTTGCTTACCTTTTTTGAACTGATAACATAATTGATTACATATGGTTACAAATTCTACAGATTTTAAGAAGGATTGGTCAACGCTAAGCTTGGATTATTTCATACAATTACATTGCTCTACGTGACTAATATAAGTGCATACTTGATTTATTCTCACAATGTTTATATACAAGTATAAAAGCCTAAATCAAAGGAATCATATAGAGAAAGATGTAAAAGAATTTAAAGTACATATTATGATAATTAAAGTATTGATTCGTTGTGATATTCGTGTATCTTGACAGTCAGTGACGAATCCAGAAAAATATATTAGAGAGGTCACCATTATAGTGGATGCTAGTTTTACATGCTGCATATTGTACCGATTTAACAGATCACAAATGTATTTCTTTTGTGAGAGATGAAGGCCACGAGATGTACGATGCGCCTCAAGGCCTATAAAATATATTAAGGTCTTCTGCATATTTCATGGAAAAGTGGTTAGCCAAAGCTTAAAGAACCTGCTCCACTGTTCTTTGATTACTTTATGTGATCAAAATATCGTCGACATATACCAATAGATAAACCATAATCCCATCAGTGTTCAAAACAAACAATGAAGTGTCAGCAAGAGAATTTTTGAAACCAATATGTTGAAGGAATGTTTTTAACTCACTGTACCAGGTGCGAGGAACCTGTTTAAGTCCGTAAATCGCTTTCTTCAGGAGACAAACATGATCAGGTTTATCTTTGTTTTGAAATCTAGAAGGTTGTTCCATATATACCTCATCTTGGAGAGTGCCCTGGAGGAAGGCATTATTGACGTCGATTTGTTGAATTGACTATGAGCGTGTGACAACAATGTCAAGAACCAACCAGACAGTTGTAGCTTCTATGGTCGGACTAAAAAGTTGTTGTATAGTCGCGACATGGTTGTTGATTGAATCCCTTGGCTACCAAGCGAGCTTTAGATCTTTGTAGAGAACCATTAGATACAAATTTTTTTTTAAACATCCACTTGCATTCGACCATATTGTAATGAGATTTCATGGGAACCAAAAAAACGTTTGATTTCGAGAAAAATCATATAGTTCTTCAAACATTGCACGTCTCCAGCGTGTTTCCTTGAAAGCATCATTAACTGTTCTTGGTTCGGAGATCCCATGAGTTGAAAGTTCTGTCTGGTTCGAATATTTTAGGTTGAGCTTGCGAATTCGATTGTTCTGTCTAGTTTGCATAGAATGGTCGGTGATAGTTGGTAGGATAGAGGAATTTGGTTGAGTTGGAGGATTAGGGATTTGGGATGGTGAAGGGGAGACTGTCGTAGGGACAACTGATGGTAGGGATGAAGTGTTTGGTAGTTGGGCTTCGGTGACATATGGGCCTGGATTTTTGGATGGGCTTGAAATGGGGTTGTGTGATTTGCCCTGCAAAAACAAAATATCAGTTAGTTCTTCAGAATGCTCGTTTGACCGAGCTTGCTCTGTTAACGACGAGCTTTCTGGTGGCATATCGGAGGTAGGAATCCCATTAACCGTGGGCATCGGTGGAGGAGATGGGAGAGAAACACGAATTCGGTGGGGTGGATGAGAGAAATTGGTTGGGTGAGATGCTTCTGGGGTTGCAATTTTGAGAAGAAGTTGAGTGAAAGGGAACACTGTCTCATCAAATTTGACGTGCTGAGAAGTGTAAATTCGTCCTGTCGATGGTTGAAGACAAAGATATGCGTTCTGGTCAGTGTTCTAAAATACGCCCTAGGCGCCGCCTATACGCTAGGCGTCCTATAAACATACTGTTTTTATTTTATGCGGGTGTTTATGCGTTTAAAAAAAATCGGGCGTCTAGGCTCCGTATAATCCGCCTAGGCGGGACTGTATAGTCGTACGTAATTTCTTTTTGTCAAAACAACATAGTTTTGATTCTTATATACTTATTTTGTAAAAAAAAATTATTGCAGTTGAAACGACTTTGCAGCTTAACTAATAGTATAGATAAACCCTAAAATTTCTAACATAGCACTTGTTCTCCTTCTCTATGCAAAAGAAGCAAAAGCTCAAAAGAAATTGTGTTCTCTATCACTCTTCGATCAAGGTGAAGATTTTCTGTTTTTGAGTTTTTCATATGTTTTGTAATTTTTTGTTTCTATTCTCAAAAGTCAAACAATAGTATATAATGTTATTCTTTAAAATGCTATAATGGTTGCTCATAATCTCACAATTGAATATACAAATATAAGACTCGGTGTCGTGTATTGCTATTATAGTATTGTCTCTTCCAAATATTTATAGTTTCTAAAATTCCATCATCTTTCTTCTTTTATGTATTCCAGGCACATCAACGATAGCTTCTTATGGCTGGAGTTTCTCTAGCTTCTAATATGAACTCATCCGAAACTCCATTAGCTTATGATTTGAAAAAAAAAACTCTAAAGATATTATTTGGGAATATGGGATATTTCGTAATCCAAATAATCTCGACAAGGTGAAGTGTAAATTTGTGGGAAAGAATTTTCTGGTGGTGCATATAGGATAAAAAAGCATATTGCTAGAATTTTAGGGAATGTTTCCAGTTGTCCAAATTTATCAAAAGAAGATCAAGAAAAGTGTAAAAATGCTATTGATGAGGCAAAGAACAAAAAGCATAAGAAACGGATTTCAGATGCATAGTTGAGAAACTATGTTAAAATATCTAATGATGAAGATGAGGATGGTGAAACTGATTTTGAACTTGAATTGTTCATTTGGTCCAATGGAAAATTTTGCTTTTGAGATCAATCTACAACCATCTTCTTTTCCAACTAGGCAACAAAATATTAGTGATGCTTTTAAGAAAGATAAACTACATAAAGTTCATCAGTACATTGCAAGGTGGCTTTATGTTGCTGGTGTCCCCTTTCACGCCATTGAAAATGATGAATTTAAGATGATGCTTGAAGCAGTGGGACAGTTCGGACTGAGAGTTACACCACTAAGTTAATATCAACTTAAAAATCATTTGTTAAAAGAAGAAGTTAGCAGAGTTAAGGGTTTATTAAAAACCCAAGAAGATGAGTGGAAGGAAAACGATGTTCGGTATTGATGGACACATGGAGTGATAGAAAAAGAGGAAGTATTATTAGCTTGTGCATCAATGGTAGAAGAAGAACGATGTTTCTTTCTTCTAGAGATTGTTCAGAATAATCTCATACATCTGAGTTTATTTGTGAGTATGTTAAAGAATGTATTAAAGAAAGCGGAGTACATAATATCGTCCAGATGGTGACCGACAATGCGGCAAACAAGATGGCTGCTTCTAAGATCTTGAAACAAAAAATACCACACATTTTTTGGACATCATGTGCTACTCACTATGTCAATTTGATGTTAGGGAGCATTGCAAAACTCTCAAGTTTGAAGATGGTCATTGATAAAACTAAAAGTTTCACAATCTTTGTTTATGCTCATCATAAGACTTTGGCAATGATGAGGAAGTTCACAAAAAATAAAGACATTGTGAGACCAGGGGTTACTAGATTTGCCTCATGCTTTTTAACTTTGCAAAGTTTAACGGAAAAGAGAGATCAATTGGAGTCCATGTTTATTAGTGCTGATTGGAAAATATGCAAATGGGCAAGTCATCGTAAAGGAGCAGTTGCGTATAATACGATGACAAGTTTAAAATTTTGGAATGGAGTGACGATGTGTTTAAAGGTTTTTGGACCTTTTGTTATTGGTTGATAGAAACAAGAAGCCTACAATGGGATACTTGTATGGAGAGTTATTGCAAGCAAAGAAAGATATACGTGATGGGTTGAATAACAATGAAAGAAATATTAAACCAATAATGCATATCATTATCCAAAAAATATAGGGTAGACTTGAGAGTCCATTGCATTTTACGGGTTATCTCTTGAATCCTTACTATTTATACAAAGATTCAACTATTCCATTAAAAGATAATGTACTCACTAGCTTTTTCAAGTGTGTGGATGCTTTATCCTGGATGATCTTACCCTACAATGCAGTGTGATCAATTCTAAAATTAACAAGTAGAAAAAGAAAGAAGATAACTTTGGAACACCATGGGTTATCAAAGGTTGTGAAAGAAACAAAGATGATTATGATCCAGGTTTGCTTCATAACTCTTTTTTGTTGTTAAACTCATGTATAGTTTGAAAAGAGTAATTGTACATCTTAGACTTTGAATTAATTTCTTATACGTCTATACATATGCAAGTTATGTTAAGCCTTAGATGATAATTAAGTGTAGAATAACCCAGTTCTTGAATGAATACATCTATCATGGAAAATATACACTTGGTTGTTTTATCGATCCTTTGTTGCAGTTTAAGTGAAGTAGATTAGCTCATATATAGATAATACATGCAATATTATTGCTTTCTTGTGAGCTAAGTAAGAAGTTTGATTGGTTTTTAATTGGGAAACAGACAAACAGAAAGGGCCAATAGTTGCTTTATCGATTCTTTGTTTATTTTTTAGTTGAACGGTGGAATACTTATGGTAATTCAGCTCCCAACTTGTAAAGAATGGCGAAAAGAATATTGGCTTTGACTACTAGTTTATCCGGATGTGAAAGGAATTGGAGTTCTTTTGAAGGGGTAAGTTATTCACAAATATTGTAATATGAAAATTAATTTTAAATTTATCATTACAATTTTTATGACATAATATCTATTAGATACATACAAAGAAACGGAATTGGATTGACACAAATCGGATGAATAATCTCGTGTATGTCCAATTTACTACAAGATTGATGAACAAAAGGAGAAAAACGATGATATCTTAAATGTGGATCATGCTACTTTTTCTCAAGAATGGCTTGTTCAAAGTGATGCTAGTGAAGAGGAATCTATTTTAGGTGGAGGAGTTAGCTATGGAGAAGAAGATGCACCTATTGAATATGACATGGCTAGTGTTAGGGAATTGTACGACGATGAATTCATCTTTGATGATGAAAATGAGTCAGACGAACACCAAACGCAAGACATGTATGATGCTGAATAAATAAAACAGATTATGTTTAGAATTTTATGACTTTGTTTTCTTTGATTATTATTTGACAAATTGAGAAAATGAGTTAGATTTTATTTTCTTATATGACATTTTCTTTTCATTTGAGAATTGACTAGGACGTCAACATCTTTATCTTATTAAAAATTATTTTCATTTTTAAGAATTTGTAATACCATTTATTACTAGTTAATTATTCATTAATTAATTTCATATATAATATTATATATTATAAATATATATACTAATAAAAATGTATATCCGCTTAAACCGTCTAAGCGTCCACATATACGTCTAGGCGCTAAGTACTAGTTCATCGCCTAGATAGCGCCTAGCGCATTTTAGAACATCGGTTCTGAGTAAGTGAGTATCCCAGAAAGACACACATAGTGGAGCGCTTCTCGAGCTTGTTGGATATGTAGGGTCTTAGCCATGGACAACAAAGGCTGTCGCGTGCCAAAGATTTGAAGTTTGTCATAGTTCGGGCTAGTTTGGAAAAGACGTTGATAAGGAGATTGCATCTCTAGTAGTGGAGTGGGCATCCTATTTATGAGATAAACAGCAGCAGCAAATACATATATATATATATAGTAAAACTGCGGTATTCCATCATGAGTTAGTAACGACAGCCCGGTTTCTACAATATGACGATGCTTCCTATATGAGACTCCATTGTGATTTGGTGTGTGAGGAGGAGAAGTGTAATGTGAAATACCAACAGCTGCAAGTGAATGGCGAAGAGCAATATACTCTCCACCATTATCAGAGTATAAAGTCTTGATTTTTTTCATTAAACTGATTCTCAACTAGTGCTCTGAAAGGTATGGACACATCTTTGAGGTGAGATTTATGTTTGAGAGGGTATAACCAAGTATATTTGGTGAAATGGTCAATGAAGATAACATAGTATTTATAGTTATCTACAGAGACTGTGGGAGATGTCCATAGATCAGAGAAAACATATTCAAGGGGTTTTGATGATTTTATGGAGATTTTTGAAAAAGGAAGTTTGTAACTCTTATTAATAGAGAAATTGATGCATAAAAAAGTTTTTGAAGAAAAATGAGAACAGGAAAGTGAAAACTGTTTAACAATATGTTTGAGAATTACAGAAGACGTGTGACCAAGGAGAAAGTGCCATTGTTCCTCTGTTACTTTTGGCGAAGATGATGCAAAGAAGATGAGAATTGTTTTGGTGATAGAGGTCATTCATATTGATCACCATTAGCTCTTTCTTCTAGTAATGGGGTTCCCGACTTCAGATCCTTCACCTGAAAGTGAGCAGGGAAGAATTTGATTTATATTTTTTTAGTATTGCGGAGTCGATAAACAGATAAAAGATTTTTCATAAGGTTAGGGACACATACGACATTGGTTAAATAGATAGGACGAGTATCAGAGGGAAGATCAAGAGAACTAGAGTGAGTAATGGGTAGGATAGAACCATTACCAATGAGGACAGTGTCATCCATTTGGTAAGGCTGGTGTAATGCAAGGTTTTCCAGGTCAGTGGTTATATGGTGAATTGCACCACTATTCATGAGCCACACAGAATAAGGATGGTTGTTGTTAGATGCAAAGTTTGCTTGTGGTTGCTATGGAGTGGATGAAGGACGAGGCTGAGATCCAGTGTGTTGGTTGAAAAGCAGAGAACAACACTTGACATTGTTGCCATAGACACCGCAGTATATATTGACACTTCTTTTGATAACCCTTGGTCATCTGATTATCATTATTGGTATAAAATGATGACTGGCCTTGATTGTTGTGTTGTTGTCGTGGTGTCCAGGATTGTGTAGGCCTATGTTGATTTCTTCCATGATTGTTTATGGGTCTGGAGATGGAAAAATTTGCAGATGCAGGAATGACTAGATGGACAACAAACATAGAGAAAAGTTTTGCTTCATGATTGAGAAGTTTTTCATGAACTTCGGTGAGAGTCGGAGTATTATCACGACCTTCAAGCTTGCCGACTACATATTTTTGGTCATCTGGGGGAAGCTCTTGGTAAATTTAATCTAGTTGATCCTCATGTTCCACCGATTTCCCAAGTATAGCAAGTTGATCAAATTTTGCGGTAAGCCCTTGAAAATATTCATTAATGGCGTTGGTACCTTTTATTTATTATTTGATATGAATCTTCAATTGCTTGATGTGACCCATGCTAGGTTTAGCATAGGTGGATGCTAACGTGTTCCAGATATCAGCGGTTATTTGAGAGGTGGAAACAAGAGGCTGAACTATAGGAGAAATGGTTCCTAGTAAACCGTTGAACATGAGTTTGTCCTGCCTTTTCCACATAGTAAACGCTGGATTGGTTTGAGAAGCTCCACTGACAGTTATTGTCGTAGAAGTAGGGGGAGTAGTGCCATCTAGATGACCTTCTAGGTCATAGCCATCAAACTGGGAACGAACCTGTAAGCTCCACATTCTGTAGTTTGTAGAGGTTAATTTGGTGATGTTGGTTGTGCTAATGTTGAGAATGGTGTGGTTGTTGATATCAATGGTTTCGGCAGATGTGTTTCACATGGTAGTAAAAGGTAGATGAGAATAGGCGAAGTCTAGAAAAAATGACAGCTTAGAAAAAATTTAGGTATCGTTATATTGGCTCTGATACCATATAAGTGCAGACTTGATTTATTCTCACAGTGTACAATGTTTGTATACAAGTATAAAAGCCTAAATCAAAGGAATTATATAGAGAAAGATGTATAGGAATGTAAAGTACTCCCTCCATTTCTTTTTCTTATTTGTTTTGCATAAAAACACGCATATTAAGATAATTTTGTTTTTTTTATATTTTTTACTTTTATTTTTTTTGTCTCTGCATCTAATTAAAGAAATGAATATAATAGAGTAGATATTTGAATTTTAATTTAACTTTTTAATTAAAAATTTATTTTTACATTGAATTTTGAAAACAATTTATAATGTGAAACTAAGAAAAAAATTCAAAACAACTATCAAAAAGAAACATAGGAAGTAGATATTATGATTATTAAAGTTTTGATTCGTTGTGATACTCGTGTATCCTTGACAACTAAAGTAGTGTTCAAGAAAGCGGTCTAAACACTCATCTAGAGAGTGTATTGTCAGAATTTTACCGTAGATTTTACTATAATCGTAACATTAGATGGATGTGTGAGTTCGACAAAATAATACTTCATGTGTTCCAAAATATAAGATTTCTAGAGAGTTATTTTGTTTCAAAATATAAGATATTCTCAACTATCTATGTAACTTTTATAGTTCACAACCAATTATAAAACAAAACTTTATTATTGATTTGTTAAATTTTTATTTTAATTTTTTTTGTGTTTTTACTAGAAAACGTTATATTTTAGAATAGAGGGAGTATAAAATTATGTGACCGCATTTAGTTCTATATATGCTTTATCACTTATATTCGAACTCAGAACGTAACTCAAAAGCCAAAATGAAATAAGCTTATTTATCGTCTTTTTATGTAATAAATCGGAATCAAAATTGAATTAGTGGATAATGCAACATTGAACTTGTTATAAACCTTTACATTTGTTGTAATATTTGGGTACGAATTATCATTGTTGTTCAAAGCCCACAAATTGAAATGTTAGGCTTTGTATATTATAGCTACGCGTAGTAATAAATAATATAATGTGTAACAGTTGAGAGACTTGAGAGTTGGGTCACGTGCATTCATTTCCTTTTGATGTGTCCCAAGTCTAAATACTGTATTAAAATATACTAGTAAATGTTCAACAAGTTACTCTGTAACTGCACTTATGTCGGAATAGTTTTAAAACATCATGACCCACATTTTATAAATATATATTACTGTAATTTTAATATTATTTTTTTTCCATACTGAATCGAGGAAAATAATAGTATTATTTTGTGAGAAAAATAGTATTATTGCGACAGTATAAACAGCATGTGAGTCTGTGTGTTATGATGATTCATGCTTCAAGTAAATAATTAATTACTAAACAACACATTCTTTTATTAGAAAAATAACTATACATTCATATGAAATGACACATTTATATAAAAATATAATATATAAAAGATGAATTCCTTGAAACACCATCAAAAGAAATTATAATTCCAAAATTACCATACACTCTCAAAAGTTCTAAAAATATCACACACTCTTAAATGTTTCAAAAATACCACAACATAAAAAATGAATTTTAAGGGTTTAGAATTTAAAATTTTAGGGTTTGGGTTCACTAAATAGAGTTTAAAAGTTTAGTTTTGAAGGGGTAGGATTTAGTTTTGGGGTTTTAGGGTTTAAATTTGAAATTTTAAAGTTATTTCAAATTTTGTGCTATTTTTGAAAAAAAACATTTTTTGTGGTATTTTTTGGAAAAATATATATTATTTTTGAAACTTTTGGAATAGTATAATATTTTTAGAATAAATCTACTTTTTGTGATATTTTTAAAAATGTTTCCATATTAAATAGTATGGTTTGGAAACTTAAAAACTTGCTAACAAAAAAAAGGTAAAATTCTAGTGGATTTAAGAAAATTTGGTCTGATATAAAGAAATATATGACACACTTATCAAAACCTCAAAGTTAATGTTATGGATATGTTGACTTTGAGAAGAAAAATCTTGAAGATGTGATATGATGGTATTAGACCATTCATAAGATTCAAAGGTTTTTCATAACACACGATCCTTTATTATGATATTGATAGTGATTATCACGACCTGTTATATTCAGAGTATATATAACCAATGGTGTTTAATGTTGACCGCTAGTCAACTTTTTATATTGCATATTTTAAATTAAATAAATGATTTTTTAAGCAAGATAAAACTACTTGAAATTTGAGAATTTTTTTTTTTGATTAATTAAAACGGACAAAAGCACAAAGCTAAATCATCCTATCAGTTTAAAACATAACTGAGCTCTAAGGATGATTTCATTCATCACATAGGATATTTTTCAACCAAAAAAGACTATCAATAGCTAAATAAGAATTAAGTCTTCTTTTTTTAATGACACTTCTTACAATAAGAAAAGCAGGCATGTTCGATTGTCTACGCTTTGTAACAACACTCCAGTCTGCAAAGTGATGACAAACATCTAGAATAGGAAAAGATAGGTGACAAAGCGCATGCCACCTGTTTGGAGCAGAGAGAGCTTTGCTCAATAGCTCATTTTCCAATGCGAACTCCACAAAGCTAATCTTTAAATCCTTTATGCTTTGAGCTGCCCATAATAGTACCACAAAATGAGCTTCTTTAAGAGAAATGACCCTCATAAAAAACATTCTTGCGTGTAAAATCACTTGACAACCTTCATTCCTTAAGATTAATGAACCACCTGCAGACTTCAAATCTTTAGACCATGCCACACCAATGTTGCACTTGGACCAAGGCGGTTTTGGAGGCTTCCAAGTGACAGAAACAAATGAGATACTTTGAGAATTCTGTAGCAAGGGTGTATCATCCATTACCCGTGTTTCCTACCAAGCCTCTGCATCAACCGCCCATTTTTTAACAGAATGCTCTTGATCATAGGAAACATCTTCTATTGTCAGTTTATTTATGTTCTTCCACAAGACCCAAAGCAGCCAAGGTACTCCTTTTGTAAGTTCAGCAGGCACAACCTTATCCAGCATAATATTGATCACATAAGCTATGTTAGCATAGATGGATGTTGAATGGAAGCCATGTTGGATTAGGACAATTTGATAGAGCCCAGTTGAGTCTTGCTATTGGGCAGACAAAAAGCAAGTGGTTGACAGTTTCAGGTTCACAACCGCAAGCTTGGCATTGCACATCAACTGTAATTCCCCTTTTCCTTAAATTACCAGAAGTTGGCAAGGCATTGTTTAAAGCTTTCCATAGAAACATTTTAATCTTTCTAGCTGTCCTAATGCACTAGATTTCAGATTTGAGGCTTGCCACTGAAGGTTGCAATGATTCCATTAAGATAATCTCATTGAACTTTAATTGGAATGCTAAGTCATAGCCTGTTATAAACTTGAGAGTTTATAAACTCGAAAATATAGAAGTATTAGTATGAAAATATCAAACCTAGAAGAAAAACAAGGTTATTAAAAATATAAGTTTTAAATAGTAACAACATATCAAATAGTACCCAAAAAATGGTGAGGCGATGCAGTTTAATTATAATTTATGCATATTCATATAAAATCAGCAATAAATAGTTTTTATTAAAAATTAATAGTAATAAAAATAATATGCGTTATAGGACAAATATGTAATTATTAACTTTGATGATTAGTTAATACCTCTATTAATATATTAACACTCTTTGTTTTTAAATTTTTTTCGTTTAAAAAATTCTTTCAAAAGACATGTAAACCACTCTCAAACAACAATTTATATATGATTTTTGCTTCTAATTTAAAGTAAAGTAATTTTACAAAATACTATAAAATAAGTTCATGTTCTAAAAATATTACACACTTCCAATTATTTTAAAAGTACTATTATAATGTAATTATTTCAAGAATACCAAAAACATAAAAGTTGAATTTTAAGGATTTATAATCTAAATTTTGGAATTTGAAATTCACTTGTTAAAGTGTAGGGTTTCGCTTTGAAGAAGTTAGAGTTTAATTTTGAGAGTTTAGAGTTAAAATTTGATATTTGAAAACTATTTTAAATTTGTGACATTTTAAAAATAAAAATACTTTAGAAACAATTTAAGAATGTGAAATATTTGGAATACCCCATAAAAAATATATAGTATTTTTGAAAATAACTTTTTAAAGTATTATTTAAAAATATATAGGTTTTATGTAAAAGGAAACTAAACACTCTCTTCGGTTTCCTTCCTTGCCCAGTTGGGCGCCCGTGGTTGGCTTGCGGCTAGCGCTGGCGCCGCACATGCTTTTGTTTTCTTTCCTTTTTTCTTCTCTTCAGTTGCTTGCTCCGTCGTTTTTGCTTTAACAACTTTCTTCAAAGCTCTTCGGCTCTCCCTTTTGGACTCGTTCGATTGTCCATGTTGGTCATCATCTTCACATGCATGGGTCGTTTGTTAAACGATACACTTGCCTGTCCATGTCGAGGAGCGCTTTTCCAATCCGACTTTGGTGTTTCCGGCGATGGAAAACATCAAGCAACGATATCTTCATCTCAAATGCAATGCATGTGGTCCGCTTTGTGCATATTTTATTTTGATGCAGGTAAAGAATGGCAGATATATATCTCATAGATAGATACTTGGACATAGGTAGTGTCATTCTTTGCAGTAGTCGTTTGGTGATTAGAGCATGCAAGTTCAACAATATGGCTTTGGATTTCCGACCTGGGGTATTGGTTCACCGCAGGAAGAATGGAGGTTCGTCTCCTTAACGGCGCTGCTAATGTTCATCTCAATGATTAGGGCTTATGTTGGAAGTTTTGTTTTGGTAGTTTGGCCAGTTAATAAGTTTTAAGTTAATCTTTTTTTGTTATGAATCAGGGCCCATTTTTTATGTATGTAATTATATAAAAATAAGTGTTATCTTAATTGTATTAGGTCTAGATAAACATTTTAGTAAGGTAAACTTTATGCGTATATGTCTAGCAACGATAGTAGATCGTATAAAAGAGTTCAAAGATTTTATACCGTCTAGGTTATGTTTACAACCTAGTTTATGTCTTCATAATATAGGAGTTATTTTTCTTTTTAGGAGTTTTTGTTTAGTTTTTGTTTTAGTTTACTTCTATAAGAGATCAGTTATCTAATACAAATTGTGATTTTCCGAATAAAATTTCTTCTATATGTCATTTGTTTAAATTTTAATATAATTAAGTTGACAAAAAAAGCCGTAATAGATTTTCGTCTATATGTTTATATTATAAACGCAATATTAAATAAAATATAAAGGAAGAAGGAAAAAATCGACGAGGCAGCAGATTCCAATAAAGTCTTGGAAAGAGGTTACTAATCAATAACATCACAATCATCATACATATATGCATTACTCACATGTAACATGTTGATGGAACAAGCTTGACCACATCAAGTAAAACACTTTTGTACCTTTACTTATTGTCAAATCTTAGATATATAATAATTTTACAACAACCAAAAAAAAAAAAAAACAATACAAAATTTGCTATCAATTCAAACCATACTTGCATCACACAAAGACAAAACATTTCACAAGGTTCATGTCCATTTCTCTACCCACAAATGGATAAATTCCTAATACTAACTTCACTATCTGATTCTTCTGCCATTGAAACTTTTAAAAGTCAACAAAACAACAACATTATACTCTTATTTTTTGTAATCCATAATTAGCAAACAAACTACAACAAAAAAAAAAAGTGTCGGTGGTGGATTGCACTGACTTGGGCCTGTATGAGTTTTTTTGAGGTAACTATATTTGGGCCTGTGCAAGTTTATTCATTAGATAAAAAAGAGTTTCTCTTTCAAGAAGATGGTGTAAGAACAGAACAAAATTCAATCTCTATATATAATTCTGAGTTTTTATTTAAAGTGTGTGTCAGTTTAAATCAATTAACTACAAATATAACTAAACCAAGGAAAGTACACTGTTGATACCAGGTTTAGCACCTGCTCCCAAAAGCCCATTTCGACATAAGGC
>OVBE01006607.1:0-19628 GCA_900406425.1 Iberis pinnata | reverse complement strand
TAAATTAGACATAAAATAGCAATACATTCAAACGCTATTGTAGTGTATTATACGATATTAGTTTACGTTAACGCTATAATAAGTGACTGACTTACGATAGCTGGTCCAGTCATAGCGTTTATGGAAACGCTATGAAAGGCCTTTTATAGCGTTAATCGCGTGCTATCAATGAGACATCTTCTTGTAGTGTTTGTACATATCCCTTGATTTTCTTTCATTTCATGTTATCAATAATATTTTGGGTGATTGGACTTTCGATCATTTTTTTTTGATTGATTAGAGACAGGAATTGGCTTACTTGAGCCTTCATGAAGAACCGATACAGTCTCAACTTTCTCTTCGGACGACTATGGAGCCAACAATGGCTCCGATCACTATTAGGTACACCTGTTTATCTTTGTATATATTGCATTTAGTTTTTTCTTTTTCTCTTTGTCCTTTCCTCCAACTTTTATTACACACAAGGACCGTGTGATTTAAGTTTGGGGGAGGGACCGTAGCTAATCTAGTTTTGATTTTTCTTCTTATCATGCATCGTTTTCATTGTAAATAGTTCAGTTTTTTGAAATCCAAAAAATCAAAAAATTTCAAAATTTCAAAAAAACAAAATGCATCTAGCTTCATTTCGTTTAGGTTGCATCATATGCATAGGGAATCTATGATGAAATTGCCTTGTAAGTATGCTTCTTTGCTAGTTAGTATTATTGCCCAAGTTATTAGTTGTCTATTGCTAGCTAGTCGAATCCGAACTAAGATTGAACATTGCTTGGAATATGGAATTGTATGATCTTTACCGCTCGGAAGCATGTTTTGATTTGAAGTTCATCTCTATCTATTAGAACCTTAATTTGATTGCTAATTATCATGTTTATGCATTGGATTTGGACTTATTGATAGAACATACATACTTGGACTATCTTATCCCATTTTTACCACTCTTGTTAGTCCAAGTAGTTTCTCCACCTTGAACCAACTTTCTTTCAAGCCACAAATCGTTTTTTGATTGGTAGGATTTTTTATGAAAAGAGCTTAGTAGAAAGTATTAGGTTTGAACTGACAAGGATTGGATTTCATGTAGTTATAGTTCACAACCTTTGGACTAGATAGGCTTAGGTTCGGAAGCTCGGGAATAAATTGGGATATTTGGGATTTAGATTTTCGGTTTGATCATGGTTGAAAAAAAAGAAAAGGAATTTTTTTAAGAAGCTTAGGAGGGGATCAAAGAAATAAAATGAAATGGAATTTCCTAGGTAAAGGATTGGGAAAAGAAAGAAAAAAGTAAATAAAAGGGTAAGGCTTAGCGCAAAAAAAATTAGAGTTGTAAAAGAAACAAGTACCGAAAAGGCAAGAAAAGAATTGAAAAAGAAAAAAAAGAAGAAGCCTTAAGCCCTTAGATTTAGTAGAATTACCAATCCGCTAGGTTAGAAAAAGAAGTAAATCCTCCTCCTAAGTTGATGATCGATAAGAGTTTGAGTGGAAAAGGGTAGACAACTAGGATGGATATTTTTGTGGTTAAAGGATAGATTAGGATCCTTCTCCATGGTCTTAGATGCAAAGCTTTAGGCTTTTGGGTTATGGGTAGATGGAATCCTATTCTTGTATACATCCAAGTGTTCTCACCTTTAGCATTCTACTAAAGCTCTTTTCTTTTTCGAGTGATCCTTGTTTTGAATAGAAAAACCGTGGCAAAGTGAGATCATTTTTGTCTCTTAACCCAATCCCTAAACCAAATAAGTCCATTGATTTTGCATAGCTTGATTTACGGTTCCTATTTAAATGAATGTTAAAGAGATGAATGGATTTGAATACATGTGAAAGTTAGGATCGATCTCAATTAAGTTGTGATGAGTAAGGCTAAGATTTTTAAGTAGGACTAAATTGGTTCGCACTTTAGAACTAGTAACTTGGACAATGATTTCACCTATTCTAGAAGCATACTTTGGCTCTGAGATTTTCACCTTCAAACCTCTCTCTCTTACTTTCCTTTGCGGTTTGGTTGAGGACAAGCAAAGGACAAGTTTAGGAGAGTTGATGTATTGTGTTTTTAACCAATTTAGGCTTTGATTTAGTTCTCATATTAGTTAGTTTCACTTGCATATAGACTAGTTTAGGTTGCATTTTGCATTCTATTACATTTTCAGGTACTTAAGGTGTACGAAGCTTAATTGGAGTCATACCGATGAGAAAAGAGTCAAAAAGAAGCAAAGAAGGAGCTTAGGAAAAAGTACCGACCAGGTTGTATCGGTTGCTTTGGCCGATACAGCCCATGAAGAATCAGTACGGGGCATATCAACCGATACACCTGGCCCGATATGCTGATATCGGCCAGTGTGTACCGGTTGTGTTTGGTCGATACCGATCGTGAAGAATGCATATCGGCCATATGTGGCCGGTAAACATGGCCCAATACACACCTATCGGCCAGTGTGTACCGGTTGTGTCCGATCGATACAAAACATGAAGAATTCATACCGGCCAAGTGTACCGGCCAAACCGGCCGATACCGACCCTAAAAAGACAAAAATAAACTATTTAAGGCTTTTGTAAACCTAATCTCTTCTGATCCAACTTTTTCTCAAAAACTCTCTGTAAAACCTTTGATTCTAGTTTGAAGTTTGATTTCATTTCTTGTTTGATTTCTTTGTTTAATTTCTTGTTTTTGATTGCTTCTTCATGGGTAAACATGATTATATTCTTGGAATTTGTGTTTTCCTCATGAATAGTGAGTAATTCTAAATAAGCAAATTGGCTAGGTAGACTAGGGTGATTAGATGGTGGAATAAGATGTATAGGTTCTTAATCCTTAAATCCTCATTCACTTTATGTTCTTAATGCTATAGTTGAATTGATCACTCAAGTTTAGACCTTAGGATGAATTGCGCCCGTAAGGTGTTCGATAAGAGCCAGAAATTGAATGCTAAATGAGATCTAGCCAAGAAATTGTGTTAGTTAGTTTAGTGGTTCGTCATAGATTAGAACTTAATGTTTCTTAGTTTTGTTGATTAGTCAAGAGATTGTATTGATCACATGATTAGGAAAAGGATTAGTGCCACGATAGTGGATTAGTCTATAAATGGGAATCTTATACCAATGATTAGCTGTTAATGTTAGCATTGAGCATCTTAGGGAACCGTTTGGTCACCCGAGACGTTTACCTTAGCCTGTTTTCTTAGCTTTTTATCATTGCATTCTTCGTTTAAACTTTATAATCATTTTTAGCTTAATCATTTATCATTTTTCAATACTTGCACGTTTTAAATTGATAAACACAACCAACTTTAAATTGCTTAGACTGAACGTGATTCTAATAGAACTAGTGAGCTAATTGCATCCCGAACTGGATTTGACACCGAAGTACTACGACATTCAAGTATTCTAGGATTACTTGCTAGATAGGAACCCATAAAATCATGTTTATCACTTCCCAATGCTTGCTCTCTAGAAACTATAATTATAGTGTGCAATTTTTGTTCTGGCCGGTACATCAAACGGGTATCCTTTTTCTTCTTTTGTACCAGTTTGGCTACACCGGTACGCCAAATCGGTACAGCTTTTTTCTCCACTTCTTGAATCCTTTTAGTTCCTTTGATCCGCGCTTTCGGTTTTTCCACTTCTACCACCTGAACAAATGAAATTCAATGCAAATGCATGCTAAACTAACCTATGCACATGAATCTACTTAGAATGGATGCAAAATAAGAGTTAAAATGCACTAAAAACATAATATATCAACTCCCTCAAACTTATCATTTTCTTGTCCTTAAGCAAACTGCAAAGGAAAGTGAGAGAGAGAGAGAGGTTTGAAAACGGGAACCTCAGAGCCAAAAGATTAAGCAAAAATCTAGTGAATTAACATCCAATACATGATTCATCATCAATCCCAAACTAGCATCACTAGTCATCAAATCATTCAAGCATTTTCATTATCCGTTCTATTACTAAACGCAAGCGATCCACTTGTCTAGTCCAAGTTATCTTCCTACATTCAATTTCTTTTTATAAGTGAAGCATGCTCGAATAGATAACTTGAAGGTTTCAATTGGTAAGGTCGAAAGGAGATTTCAATGCATCAAGTGAAGGTTTACACTCAATTGTTGGGTTATCACCAAAAAAGGAGTGACTGAATTAGCCAAATCAAAACGATACAAAGGGCAATAGGGCATACAATCTCTCAACTTCCATTTTTAATCATTCCCCAAAACCAAGTCTTATTATACCCACTCTTAAATTATTCTAACTATTCTTTTCAAATTTAAACCTCCCACACCAACCATCTTTTCAAATTTATTCTTTCTCCACTAAATTTATCATACTTCCCCATGTACTACATCAATTTGCACTAGCTCTTTTGTAATCATTTAATCACTTAGACTAATCTCTCTTTTTTATATATATATATACTGCATTTTTCCTAGCCTTCTTTTCATTCAACTTAGAGTTTTTTTACTTACGGGCTTCTTAACATTTTTCTTTATAATCTAGTGGAGACTTGTCATTCTTTCTCAAACTCATCATATCCTTTTTTCCTCATTACTAAACATCTTCCCTTGAATTTTAAACTACCAAACCACTTCTACCCTCATCCTTTAGAACAAGAATTAGAACCATTCCTATAGCTAAAACTCCAAAATTATTAAGATATTCCCAATACCCAACATTATCGTTCCTAACTACCCTTCCTAAGAGCTAGATGATGTCATCAATCTAGCTAAATGGAAGTGTTCAATTGTCGCCCTTTATACTCTTGATTTTTTCAGATCAATCAATAAAGAAGAGAAACTCGCAAGTGTTTGGGTAGTTGGTTTTTACGGTAAAGAGGGAAATCATCCTAAAAATGAGAATGACCGGTTTAGCCACAAGTGTTTATGCTTTTGGGTGACTAAACCGTTCTACCTTGAAACACACCAAGGTATCTATTGAGCAAGCTAATTAATAATTCAAATTAGGTCCAAATCGTTATGACGATAACCTAGAACTTGCTAGCTTCGACACTTTACCGATAGATTTTCAAATTTCAAGATCCAATACATGAACTTTTAGACTTTTCAAGACTACTAGAATGTTCAATCATATCCATCACACTTGAGATGCTAATTCAAAAGGCTAGAGCTTAAACTTTACAAGGCATTTCATCATCGGTTTCCTATGCAAATGATGCAACTAAATGCAACCTAGGATAAGAATGGAATGAAGCTAAATGCAATGTTTTTGAAGATTTTTGAAATATTTTGGTTTTTAGAGATTTTTTTAAACCTTAACTATCCACAATGCAACAATGGATGATAAGACCAAAAATTGAAACTAGATTAGCTACGATCCCTCTCCCAAACTTGATTCACACGGTCCCTTGTGTGAAAAAGAATCTGGAGGAAAGGACAAAAGAGATAAATAAAAGCTAAAATGCATGTATTTACAAGGTGGTAAGTGGTACCTCAATCATCTCGAGTTGGGGAGCTAGATGAATCCGCGCCTATAGAGAGGTTGGAGAGGTTATTGGAGCAGGACTCTAAGTAAGCCACTTCGGAAACGATTTTCTTCATGTTGGAGAATTCGTGGTTAAAAGACAGGTTTTCTTTTCTCTTGAAAGTTGTTCGTCTACTATTTGGGAGAAGGATGATCCCCTTAGAGTCGCTCGACGCTATAAATTGATAGCAAAATCGATCATCCATCCTTCCCACTACAAATTGAATCTCCTTCCGGTAGTTGTAATCCATTAGCCTCGAGGTCATTTCTACCGAGATGGTCTTGAGTATGTTGAAGATTAGGTGTTATCAATCCTCTGATTCTTAGTTGAGGTGCCATTTTTGTTTTGACATCGAAATCAGACCTTTAAATTTCAATAATTGCTTTCGAAATAGCTTTAAAGGGAAAGGTCTTTCTTCAAAGATGTTGGAGAATAGGGTTTCGTCTTTCAGAACATTGCAGACGCGTTGGTAGATGCCCAAATGCAAGAAGTTCGTCTCTTCGGCCAAAATTCTGCTAGTGTTCGGCCTAGTGAAAAATGAATTAGCTATTATTTAGTGCACATATCTAATCACCGGGTGGCGGATGCACGAACTCATGGTTATACCGGTCTTGAAGGTCTTGGATCCTATCACGTTCCAAATAAGCTCAATCTCATCTGGAGTATCTTTGAATGCATTCGGTTGAAACCTTTTAGCTTGGAAACCGTAAATAGCTCCCAATTGACCGAAAGTGATTTTGTGAGTCCTATCGTTTAAACTCTTGAAATTTATAAACCCTCCCCCATTCTCATCGCCTTCTCTCCCCTCAGAGTATAATATTTCTAGCGAGGCTAGACACATACAAGTCGGTCTTTGGTGAGCCACAAAATCCATTGTAAGCACATTCGATATTCCCATGTATCCCAATACTTCCTTGACTTGTTCGAGGATTACGAGGTTCCCCAAAGTTTCTGTATCCGGGAATGCTGATTCCATGAAATTGACTCGCATCAATGTTTTGTATATGTCCTCGACTGAAGGTTCGTTTGAACTACTGAATGCTCCTCGGTTCGACATTATAACTTCTACAAAAGAAAATAAGGTAACCAAGATAGTCAAAATGTGCTATATGGAAACCTACATAGACCAATCCTCCACTCAAATATTCTTTATAGAGTTCATTGATTTGAAGTCATGCCAAGATTCCCCAATTTCCAATTCAACAAATCTCATTATGTATTTAGCTTACCTAGAGAGTGAATCAAAAGTTAAAGCATAATTTTTTTTGTTAGTCTCTTCCAATAAGCAAAATCTCATATACAATATGCAATAGAAACCAGAATCTATCATTTCCCCCCAAACTTGTTCAATTTGTAACTCAAAAACCCTAGTTCCAAAAATTTGACAAAATCATGAAACGCCTGGGCTCGCTTGCGTAAAGTAGAAACGGAGGCGGATCAGTTTCGCGTGAATGGATACTCGGAAATCAAACAAAGGAATCTGATAAGTGAGATTTCGAGTAAGTCTTTACATAATCTTCTTCTGTTCGAAGAAATGATTCATCGAAATAATGAATCTGCATTTTTTTCGATTCTATTTATACGAGTATTGCAACACAACTAGCAATGGCGATTTCATGACTAAACCGGTGAATGAAGCCTACAAGCTAATTGACAACCTTGTTTCTAGCAATAGCAACCATTGTCCTGACTATGATCAAAGAGTGCGATCATCTAGTTTAGATTCTTTTGGATTAGCATAAGTAAAGGAGCTTCTTACTCAGTTTCTCAAGAAACATAATGAGAAGCATGTCAGTTTTGCTGAGGATGTAGAGAAAATTGAAGTTGATTGATTTGCAGTCAATGAATCTGAGAACATTGAAGAGGTTAGTTATATTAATAGCTGGGGACAAAGAGTCTACAACCAAGGGTACAATCCAGGTTACAACAAAGGTAATATGTCATGGAGGAGTACTAAGGATGCGAATCCTCAAGATCAATCTTATCCTCCACAGAATACCTTTTCCCAGAAGTCTAGACAGTCATTTGTCTATAAATCAGGTGGTTTTCAACAAACCTCTCAACCTGGTTTCAAAAAAGTGGGTCAACCTCAAGTTCAGCAAGAAAATAAGATGGAGATGATGCTGAAGTAACAGCAGTCTAAAAAGAATCTGAATGCGAAGCTGGATAGTATGTATAACGATTTAAATAACAAGTTTGAATCATTGTCTACTCATGTTAAGAAGTTAGATGTACAAGGGGCTCAAACTTCTGAAGCAGTTAAAAGACAAGCCGGTATGCTACCAGGAAATATTGAAGATAATCCCAAGGGATATTGCAAGGCAATGAGCTCAAGTTCTAATGAGTCTGCAAAATCTGCAGATTTTCGGAATTTGAGAAGTGTTGCAGTGGTTCAAATCGATCGATCCAGGGAGGGATCGATCGATCCAAAAGCTTTAGATCGATCGATCCAACCTGAATTGATTGATCCAACCGGTCTGGAAACAGACGGAAAAAATGATCGATCAATCCATTCTAGATAGATTGATCCATCAGACCAATTTCCAAGAAGCAAAGAGATCGATCGATCCACTCAAGGATTGATTGATTCACCTCTGAAACCTGCACCAAATTTAAAGTAACGTGCAAAAGTTCAGACCTCGTGCCCCAATAGACCGCAGGTCCCTAGTGAAGAACACATGTACTATAATGTTGTTTCTCAGCAATTTCTTCCATTAAGAAGATTTCATAAGTTAGAGGACCCAGGTGAATTCGTGATTCCGGTAAAGGTTAAAGGAGTCCTCTTTAAAGAATCACTGTGTGACACTAGTGATAATGTGAGCGCCATATCAAAGATGGTCGCTGAAAAGCTGGGACTTAAGGCTATAAGACCTTCGGGAATGTCTTTTGCATTGGCTAACAATTTCATCGTGTCTTCTAGTGGTTTCGTAGCTGATGTAATGGTGCAAGTAGAAAATTGCAAAGTTCCTGTTGATTTCCATGTCTTTGACACAAATGGAAATTCTAAAGGATCGCTAGTTCTGGGGAGACCGTTCTAAGCATTAGTAGGAGTTGTGATGCATGTTCCTAAAAAGAGAATTTATCTCACCAACATCCAGAAAACGTACTAATATTCCTTAGTACCTTACATACCTACATCAAGGATCATCATGATCAAAGAGATAAAAGCGGCGCAGATTTCTCAGGTTGAATCTGAAGACTAAGATATTAAGATCATAAACAAGGAATCTCAAGTTCCGATCAAGGGTTCAACCCCAAGAATCAAGAAGAGGGGGAAGATAAACTTGCAGAAGATCGATGAGAATGATGAGTTGGATCTGACTGATCGAGGAAAAGAAAGGGGTGCACCAAAACCAGCTTCAAAAGACAAGGATAAAGGTGAAGGAAGTTTGAAAGAAGGCAAGAAGAAAACTCATATGACTTTGATTCCTAAGTCATTGAGTGAAGAATGGGTTGAGTATAGGGTGAAGAGTAAAGGTTTTCCAAAACCTTTCTCTAAGGTTAGGATTCCCTTTGTTCAAGGTTTTAAAGACAAGGGAAAGGATTTCAAGAAGGCAACAATGAATAGGATGCTGAAGCTACATATCTAAGATATGGATGGTAGAACTATTGCCTCTATTGGAGCTAAATTTGATTCGGCATAGAAGGTCAGTGAGTCTAGATATAGATGTTAAATAAAGCGCTGAGTGGGAGGCAACCCACTAATTTGATTTTTCTTCTTTGGTTTTCGATTAGAGTCAACCCTAATAAGTTAACTAATCTATTAATTTTTAGTTTTGAGTTTAAGAGATGTTTCAGGAAAATTCAGAAATTTAGGTCGGACATACCGATCGATCGATCCATGCCCATGGATCCTATAAAATGTTGTTAGAGATCGATTGATCCGTCCAGGGATCGATCCATCCATCGTAATAAAATCCAGCCGGTCTGTTGTTCCAGGTAAGTACTGAAATTCTTTTGAACTATTCGTTTTATCTATTTATCTTATGGTCATTATTCCTTCTCTTGGGTTTATTATCACGTCGGGACGGTGTGATTTAAGTCTGGGGGAGGGAGTATCGTTACTAATCATATTTTGTGTCTTTTTGATGTTTGGTGAAAATTTTCAAAAAAAATTTCAGTCGTGTCTAGTCGAGTTGAAGGAACAATGACTGGAATATGTGATGATAACCAACCTAGTATGAGTATAGTATTGATCTTTTTAGATTACTAGCCTAGATTTAACTAATATGTTTAGGATTAGAACCCCATTACTGATTGTTTTGTTTCTGAAAGTCTGGATCTTTTGGATTGTTGATGATTTGATGCTAGCTCTGCCATAATAGTACTTAAATTGAACTTAATTTCTCTTGCTTATGGTGGTAAGATACTTTGAAAGCTAAGTGCCTTTCTCTTTGGTGTTCTGTAAAACCGACAAGTTCTTTCAGTATGATCAAGATTCTTTCTCTCTCTCCCTTCAGGAAAAAAAACAGTTCAGAAAAAGGGTTGAAAGTGTGACCTAGAAGTCCATAGTCAACCTCAGTGAATTGTCGTCTGCTTAAAAAGTTAAAAGAAAAAGAAAAGCAAAGAAATGCGAAAAAGAAAAAAAAAAAGAAAAGCAGTTAAAAAAAGTGAGAAAGGGGGAAAAAGGGTAAGGACCAAAAGTCGATTGATGCTCTATTTGGTATAGGCAGGTGTTTGTGCGCATCGAATCGATACCCCATAGGTACGAATGCATCTATTTTTAATTGAATTGAACTTAATGAGTTGGTTGAGATGACTTGATGGTTTGATTAGTGTTGGATTTAGAGTAGGAAACATGCTTTTAGTTATGTGGTGGTGAATAGTTTTTTTATAATGGTTGTTTAGGATCGGTGTCTTTTAAGTTTCGATATTTATGCTTAAGGTTGCTGAGATTCTGAGAGTTCATGTGTGGTTTAAAAACCTTTTCTCTAGATTGGGTCTTGCTTCACATGAGGACAAGCAAAGATCTAAGTCTGGGGGAATTGATATCACTCGATTATGATGCTTTTTAGTGGGTATTTATACTTGCTATTTGTCATCATTCGAGTATTCTATGTGTTTTTGGTCTATTTTCATGATTCTAGGTATTTTTGACATTCTGGAGCAAAAAGGTGGATTTGTGCACAAAATGGATGCAATTTGACGAATGCAGAAGCAGAGTTCAGCAGAGGAGCCAAAAATTAATCAAAATTTGGATATGTTGCTATCATTGGAATTAGCTGAGAATTAAACTCAAATTGGCCACTTTGGTTAGCTTTCATATGAAAGTGATTTGAGGTCAATCCATTGAGGCAATCAAAAGTTATGGATATTTTACTGAAGACTGGTCAAGCTGTCTCGCAGAAGAAGCATGTGCAGCACGTGATGGAGTAGATCGATCGATCCAAAAGACTACCAAACTTACAGAAATTTGGATCGATCGATCTGTGTGCTTGAGATTTTTTGAAGATATTTGTGGTTGATTTTAGTAAGTTTATGATTTTTAGGACTTTTGCATTAGAATTTGCATATGCACGCATTTTGGAGATTTTTCAGAACTTTCAGGAGTTTTCGGGAAGGATTTGCGAGACTTCAGAAAAGGCAGCACTTAACATTGAATGGAGCAGCACTCAGCATGGAATGGACTGGATCTACCTTAGAACCAAGGCATGATCGATCTCAACACTATGCAGAATCGATCTTAAGCACTTCTACATCAAGGCAGGATCGATCCCAACTCAACATTATGCAGGATCGATCTCAACACTATGCAGGATCGATCTCAGCACTGGCAGGATCGATCCCAACTCACCTCATATCAATCCCATCTCAAACCAGGATAGATCCCCCCCCCCCCTCTTTCATTCAACAAAGTTTTTGAAGTCTCGAACGAAGCTAAGAAAGTGCACGAAGTTGAAGTAGGACTAAGAAGAAAACAGATGAGATCGATCTCACCTAGGTCTGGATCAATCTCATGCACTCAATGACGGGATCGATCCCAACCTCAGACACACTTTGGACGCATCTTAGTTGGATCGATCCCATGCAAGCATCTTCAGCTCGGATCGATCGCGCACTCACCAACTCGAAATCGAACACGCTCCGACCCGACCAACTCAAATCCGGATACCACCTGAATCAAGGCCCAAGATCTAAGACAATGATTAGCATTTTGTCTTTAGTTCGAATTAGGGCTTTTCTCTAAACACTATAAAAGCCATAATTCGCCCCCATTTGCACAAGTTTTAGTTTTTCTTTCCTTTTTAGGTTTTGTCTTAGGTTTTTCATTTCTTTAGTTTGTTCTTGATGTTCTTGGTGTAAAAACCATTTTTTTCAAATCTTTAGTTAATTGTCTGTTTTTCTTTAGCTTTCTTGCTTAGCTTTACATTGTTTCATATATGGTTCTTGTTGATTTACGTTTTAAGTTTTAATCTCTTGTTTAGCTTACTGTTTTATTGTTGTTCTTCATTTCTGGGTTTATATTCTTGCTGTTCTTCACCTGTTTTTCCCAGATCTGCATGTTTAGCTTTAAGATTGTGTTTCATGTTTCATCTGCTTCTACTCCCATGAGTAGTGAGTAGTCATCCAAGTTCCTGAGGATGGGGGTAGACTAGGGTTGATGTATAGGTTTTGTCTTAGTACCTAAGTTGTTTGTTCTTAGATCTCTTATGTTCCACCTCAGCTTAATGCTAATTATACTTCTACCCGGAAGGGACGAAGACCCGCCGTTAGGCCCTTCAACACCGAAAGGTGAGTCATTGAAGGTGACCAGACCGAAGTTTCTTCAGATATTCGTTTCGCCTTCTCTATTAATAGATGTGGGAAACTTATTAGCTAGAGTAGTAGTTGTTAATGCCTGCTAGGTAGTCACCGTCTATGATGGTAGTTGAGTCTGTGATTGTTTTGCTTGAGATTGGTTGCCAAGGAATTGGAATTGATTGTATGTGTAGCTACTGTCTAGGGATCAGCTCATTGTTTGAGGTATGTTAGGTACTTAGGTAGCCCAAGATGGATTCCTTAGTCAATTACCCTTTGTCCTCAAGAACTGCTTTACATTGTTTGAACCTTTCACCATTTCTTTCTTTTACTCTGTTTTGCATTTAAGTGTTTTATGCTTCTTTCTGTTTTATGCTTTTTATGTTCATTTTCACTTAGGACCTTTTAGCAACAACCTCTTTTAACACTTAGCTTGACTTTAAAGCATCCATTGAATTCCACATTGTTAGTACACTCCCATTATGGATTGACAAACCCATCTATACTACAATGATGTGTGATTGATACCCAATAGGCCTCAAAAACCTATTATCACCATTATCCATTCATTCTCAAGATTTACATCTGTTGAAATCATTGCTTGTGATACATATAAATATGTTGCTTCTACAAGATTTCCTTTTGCGCTAGATGACTCTCCTTTGTGGCTTATTTGATCTTTCTGTCTGTTCTGAGATTTGTTCCTACTTGGACAGGGATTCTTGAAATGCCCTTCCTCACCACAATTCCAACAGCCTTTCTGCTCTTGGATTTTGATATGGATATTTGCTTTGATGCCTTATCCTTCTTATCACCTCTGCATTTGTTGTCTCCTTTATTTTTAACATATAACCCTTCAGCTTGGTTCTTCTGACCCTTTGTGGTAGAGCCAAATCCAAGCTCCTTTGCATGTATGGCAGCAATGACATCATCTAGAGTTAGTACTGTTCTTCTAGAACCATATTTTAGTGTGTCCCTTAGCTGATGAAACTGTCTATGTGGAGACATTAACAGTAAGATTGCTTGATCTTTATCAGATACCAACACATTTATACTCTCCATTTCAGCTATGAGGCGAAGAAAATCATCTATATTTCCCTCTGTAGATTGCCTTTCAGACATCTTAAAGCTATACAGCTTTTGCTTCAAGTAGATCCTATTTGGTAAAGCCTTAGACATATATAGTCTGTCTAGTGCTTGAAGCAATGAGGCTGCAGTCTTCTCCTTTATGACATTTCTAAGCACTTGATCTGTAATAGTCAGAACAATAGTGCTCCTGGCCTTTCTTCTTTTCTCTTCCAAAACTTCTTCCTTTTCAGTAGCTTCCTTCTCGCTGGTTCCTTTTTCACCAGTTTCCTTTTCACCTTCCTTGGTCTTGTCACCATATGGATCTTTACTTACAATGACTTTTTCTTTTAGAGCTGAACTCAAGCCAAGGATGTCCAGATGAGCCATCAGCTTCTTTTTCCACAGTGTATAGTCTCCCCTTCCATCAAACGTCTCCATCTCTATCCTTGCAGAAGACATTAGCTCAAATCTTCACTTACAACCTTCTGGTACTTCAAGAGAGATGAACCAAAGCTCTGACACCACATTGTTAGAGTTAAACAGACTTAGTGGAGACTAAAGTCTTGAAATTTCTCTTGACTTATATCTCTTAAACAAACACAAGAATAGAAGATTCTTTCGAAACAGAGAAAACAGATTAGGAAGAACACACACACGGTTTGAGGCTGATGCAGAACAAGGAAATGTAAATAGCAAGACACAAATTTAACGAGTTCAGTGAGCAAAATGCTTCACTTACAACTCACCGGGACTAACCTCGGAATCCACTAGAATCATGTTCAAGAAGTGTTACAAACGGGAAAGCAAGAAAAGAGGCTAAAGATACAACAATATCACACTCTAAACACTCTGTTTTTGATCCTTGAAACCCTTTGTAAACTCTGAGTAACAAAGACTACTCTTTTGCACTCTCTTTCCACTTCTCTGATTTTCTTTATTGTGTCTCGTAACCGGCTTAAGTGTGTAATGCATCCCTTATATATAAAGCTTCAAACTGACATAATTTCTTCTCACAATCTTCTACTTTATCTCATAGTACGCATTCTTTTTGGCTTATACAGCCTTGAAAACATGCCCCCGCACTATGAGTCGTTTGCAGAGAAAGCATTTATCTTTTGATCCACTTTTTCTTGTTTGGACAAAAGAGGAAACATGACGATTTTTATAACTATTGCAAAACTTGTACATAAGTGAAAACTCAACCTTATCCACTTATGATCAAGCTCTAATCTTCATTTATTAAACTTCAACAGGTGGGTCAGGTAATCCAACCAAAATTATAATACAAAAAAGAATTATATTAAATGTGTTAAAATTTAGTAATTTTAGTGATAAATTTTCAATAATGACATCTTTAATTTTATATATACTACTCATAAATTTTAATTTTTAATTATATATTTATAAACTTTTAAATTTTGATCCATCCGAAATTATTTTTTCTGAATTCGCCACTTAATATATATTGATATATCGATGTCACTTGTCAGCCAAAATCTTTTCCAGTTGACCTTATATGTCAGTTTTTATAAAGTAAAACAATTTACATTAATTCGTGCTTCTAGTGATAGCTGCAACGGCTAATACAAAGGCCAAGATTATAATGGAAAAAAAAAAGTTATTGTTGAGAAAGTCTTTAGTAATAGCCAGTGGTGGATCCAAAAAATATTTTTAAGTGGGTCAAAATATAAATTTTGTATATATATATAGATTGAAATTGGAAATTCTTATAAAATACATAGAAAATAAGTATGTTAAAAAAAAATGCCATACATTCTTAATTTGTACAAATTTCACAAAATTGTTTTGTTCCAAAAATAACTAGTGTTTAAAATAACTTTAAAACTTCAAATTTAAATCGTAAACCTTAAAATTAAACTGTACACCCTCTCACAAAGAAAAACTAAACGATAAACCCTTCAAAACTAAAGACTAAACTCTAATTGATGAACTCAAACTCAAAATATTTAATACCTAAACACTTAAAACTCAATTATTTATGTTTCTGATATTTCTGGAAGAAAAATAGTAGTAGTTTTAGAATATTTGGAAATTGTATTTTTGGAACACGAAACCATTTTATAGTATTTCATGGAATTCATCCTTAAAATTATATTTTGAATGCTGCACTTGAAATTAAGAGTGTTATTAATGAAAATTATGATTACAATTTTTAAATTTTAACTATCTTGGTACAAAAAACATCTTAAATAAAAGTCAAATAACATCTTAAATAAAAGTCAAATATCATACTATTAATTGCATTATTGCCATAATGCTCTCATATACCGTAATTTTATTTTGTTGCATTTTTTATTTTTTATTAAATTTTAGTTATGTTGTTTATATTGTAAAATAAATTTTAGTAGTGAGTGATATTTCTTCTGTTTTAATATTATAATTTTATTTTATATGTTTATAAACATAATATGTAAATTTTAATATACATTTAAAGTAAAATATAAAATATATTAGCACTAAAGTAATTAAAATAAAACTTAAAATTATTATTTAAGAGTAATAAATCAATATAAGAACTAAAGAGCAAAGAAAAGTTGATACCTCAAATTTGAGGTATTGGAATAGTGATACCTCAAATTTGAAGTATCACTACTCCAATACTTCAAATTTTGAAGATTTGAAGTATCCTTTGGAATAGAGGATACCTCAGATTTGAGGATTTGAGGTATCCTTTGGAGAAGTCCTAATAGTTTGACATATGTCCACCTTTAAATCAAACCATTTTACAATAATTTATGAACCACATTATGTATTTAAACCAAACCAAATACTCAATGAACAATTTTTTAAAGATAGATTCTTTAATCAAAACCAAATAATTTATGAGCCAAGTTGTGTATTTAAAGCAAACTAAATAATCAATGAATGAATCTTCATTTTTCACTCGTATTGTAAAATGTGGGTTTTTCTTTGTGCTCTAATAGCTTGACATGTGTCCACTTTAAACTAAATCAAATAATTTCTTTACTAAAATTAAGTATTTAAACCAAACCAAATGATCAATGCACAATTTTTAAAGGTGGGCTCTTTAAACCAAATCAAATAATTTCTTTCACTAATATTGTAAGGTTTTTTATTTGTTCTCTAATAATTTGACATGTGTCCACCTTTAAACCGAACCAAATAATTTATGAACCACATCTTCTATATATTAAAAGGGAAGACACTTTTCAAAAAATCTTTTGGTTTGCTAATTAATTACATGTATTGTCATCTACACTATCAATATATCCAAACACTCGTTATGTCTTTTTAATTTTTTAAAAACTCTTTAATTTGATGATTAATTACATGTTTTTTCAAATATTTTTGCGTTTAAATTAAGAAATTCATTTTTTATTTACAAAATTTATTTTAAGTTTCTTCTCTAACAAAATACAGTATAAAAAACTATAAATGTAATATATAAAATATTAACATTCAAAATAAATAAATTAAACATTGTTAGAATATGAAATACTATAAACTAGTATATTTAAATTTGAAATATGTTTATAAAGTTAGATTATTAAAATTATATATCTTAATTAATAAACTAATCTAACATATATTTTTATTTATATATATATAATATTTTAGTTGTCCAGTTTACAAAATAAATAATAGTATGTTTAGTACGTTCGATATTATAAAATATATTTTCTATATCACTTTTATTTCGATATTTACATATTTATATTTGTCGACAAGTTTTGTAGTCATATATACAAATTTATATAATAATACTATAATTTATTTACAATACTATAATTTTGAATTTATATTTTATAACATATTCTCACGCATTTGCGCGATCATTAGTTTTTATTGTAAAGGTTATGTCTTCCACGTGGTCACTATCAACAACCAAGAACATTTCCTTACGATAATTTCCATATATTTGAGTGTTTTAATTAAGAAACTATCTGTAATGTTTCTTTTTGTCGCTAAATTGCATTTTTTTTGAAGATCCATATATCTAAGAGAGAAGTAAATGGGTCAAATTGTTTTTTTTTTTTTCTGTAAAAGAAGAAATAAATGGGTCGAATTGTTGCACCACCTGTGCTGTATCTCATCAATCAAGACGTATATTCTGAATCTGCTTTTTAATAATGACTAATTGGCTATTGTGCCATTATGATAAATGTATATATGTATTTATATATGGATATATTTTATATGATTTAATAAGTTTTTATTATTCTTAAGAATTTTTAAAAAATATTTTGAACTATTGATGATTCCCACTAGATGGATTTAGTTTAGATAACGATTAATTTTTTTGTTTTTCTTAGTTAAAACTGTACATTTAAAAAGTATCTTTTTAAAATATGAAAAAAAACTGTAATAATTATATATATATATATATATATTAGATTGTTGGGCCGCGTCTAGCGCAACCATAAGACACTTAAAATATATTTATATTAAAAATCATAATTAATATATTTTGTACACTTCGTTGTTGATATTAACACAATTTAATAACGTATTAACATTATTCGATTAAAATATATTAAATTATAATAATATTATTATATAATTATATCAAAACTTAGATAAAAGATATTATTATGTGTATATTGTTCTATAAACTTAATTAAACTATAATAAATGATTGTGATATATTAATAATTTACTGCCCAATATTATTTTAAAGTTATCTTGAATACCTTATTATATTTTTATACATATGCAAAGTATTTATCGGATATATTGATCATAACTAAACAAATTTTGATAAATATTACGTATTTGTATATATTTTACGTATTTATGTATAAATAAGAATATATTATATACACTATACAAATTTAAAGTAAGTGTTAATCTATAAGAATAATAAAATATTATGAAATTTTAAAAAAGAAGATATACATGTTAATAAAGATTTTTGAAAAACATAAAACTCAATTGTATTAATATTATGAGATGATATATTTTCATATTCACGAAACCCTACAAAAAATATACACGGAATACTAAAACACTTATAAATTATATAATTGTAATGAAATAAACCCATAACAAAAAGTTAATTACGTACTAATCTTTGCATAACACCAATAATATTCAATGATGTATATATGGTTTCATGTAAACCCACAAAAAAAAAATATGGAGAAGTTAAAAAGTCACATAATATCACATAGTTATTTTTCGATATATACAACATAATATATAAATATTAACAAAATTCAGAAATTTAAAATATTAAGTTTTGATATATGCATATTTGAGAAAGTATAAACTTTTTAAGATATTAAAGATATATCGATAGATACATTATAATATATAAATCTTAACAAATATCAAAATTTTAAAACACTAAAAATTTGATATATGTATACTTATTTTTTGATAGATATAGCATAATATATAAATCCTAACAAAATTCAGAATTTTAAAATATTATAATTTTGATATATGCATATTTGAGAAAATAAAAACTTTTAAAGATATATAATATATTTCAATAGATAAATTATAATATATAAATATTAACGAATTTTAAAATTTTAAAATATCAAAAATCAATATATGCATATCTGAGAAAATAAAAACAATTTAAGATATAGATACCTTATTATAATATAAAGTTATTTGCAAATTTTAGAATCTTAAAATACTAAAATTCTATACATGTATTGTCGAGAAATCAAAAAATTACTAAGATAACTGATAAATTTATACAATATAACTTATGAGTCCTAACAAAATTCAGAATCTTAAAATATTATAATTTTGATATATGCATATTCGATAAAATAAAAACATGTAAGCTTATAAAAATGAAATAATCAAACTAAAAATTCACATAATATCACATGGTTATTTTTCGATAGATACAACATAACATATAAATCTCAACATAACTCGGAATTTTAAAATATTAAAATTGAAATTTATATATATATATATATATATATATATATATATATACTCAAGAAAATAAAAAATAAAAAAATATTTAATATATTTCATTGGATACATTATAATATATGAATCGTAACAAATTTCAGAATTTTAAAATACTAAAACCTATATATATTTATACTCGAGAAAACGTAAAATTACTAAGATATTTAATAAATTTATACAGTAGAATAATATGAATCTTTACAAATTTCAGAATTTTAGAGTACTAAAGCTTTTATATATATACAATCAAGAAAAAATGATATATTTAACAAATTTATAAGTTATATGTATTAAAATAAAATATATATTAATTACCTTGAAAATCGAAAGTTTCATTTGAATATATATTGAGAATAGAAGATTGAAGCATTCACGCATCAATGGTAAAATTCCACGAAAATTTGAAATAAAAACCTACAAATAATAAATATAATTA
>OVBE01006606.1:0-19629 GCA_900406425.1 Iberis pinnata | reverse complement strand
TTTGGTAGTCGAGGTTGTTGTAGACGAGATACTTCACTGATCAAGATTATTTTTAGTGATATAATTACATTTCCTTACGTCGTCGATGAATTACTTATATCTCTCTAACTTTCTCACTCTATCCCGTATTCTCCAACCACCCTCATTAATAGATCTCTTTCCCTATTTATACTAGTTTGCCTCAATCCCTATTGCGGTGAACAGTAGTCCTGCCAGGTGTCCTTGTCTGGTCTAACGAGGCATGCAAGTGATGGGCTCACCATATAATTGGGCCTCATTCTAGTTTGACCTTCAGGGCTGCCAAGCCCAGGCCCAACAGGCGGGGCTTAATGTCTTTTGGTTTGGTTGCAAGCTCTTGCAGTGGTTTCTGGTTTTTCGATCTTCTGTTCGGCCTCTTTTATCTCGCAGTGCTTGATTTTCAGGAGTTATTGCTATCGTCATCAGTTGTTGGGACTTCCTGAAGATTTTTTTTTCTTCGCCTTGTCAGTGAGATATGTGCTTCTAGTGGTGTGTTGTCCTTTTCTTCTTGACTCCGCTTCCATGCTTCAACAACTTCCTAACTATCTCCGTCTCTTCGTTCTGCTTGGACAGTCGCTTGGGTCTCTGGGATGGAGATTATTGGGTCTGCTGTTTTAGCTTGTTATCTTAGTGTAAAGTTTGGCTTTTGATTTTTCAGGAACTGCCACTTGTGGCCTTCTAACTCCGGAGATTTTTCTTTTTTTGGCCCGACTTTCGAACTTTTTCTTTGGCTTTCGCATTTCTTTTGTAGGTTTCGGTTTTGTATATCCCACTAGATGGAATAAAAACATAAGAAGAAAACTACGAAAGTATGAAGGAAAAAAGTATTAATGTGGAAGCTGAAAAAAAAAAAAAAAAAAAAAAAGGAGGACATAGGGGAATATGACCATATAAAATCTTTTATTTAGGCTTCCAATGGTTGTTCTCTATGGCTTAGATTTTTTGGCATGGTGGGCTTTTCTGAGGTTATCTTTGGTTGGCATTGTTTTTGGGTCGTCCTGGATCTGTGAACCTACCCATTATTTATTTAGTTGAAATTATTTGATAAGTATCCCACATGCAAACATATATGACACACATGGCAACTATGGCTGACTATTGGTTCAATCACAGAACTCGTATCGCTTATAATTGGTTGAGATTCATTGAACTATTCAATTCATCATTTTTTATATTTTGCATTTTGTCGTAATTGTATAAGAGGACAACATATAACTTATGTATCCAATCAAATCAATTACATGATAGTTAGTTATATATAGTAATGTAAAGTGTATAACTATCTAATCTTGGATTCTATGGGATAGATGCTTTACGTTATGATAATGTATAAGAAAAGCTGATCCCGAACCTAGGAAAATATTAGAACCTTTGCCCAATTCCTCCTGAAAATACAAAAATACAAAAACCAAAAAAAAGGTAAACAAATGGTAGATGCTCTCAAATTCTAAAAATGTTCCTAAACATATCAAATTATCTTTTTAAAATCAAAGTACTATTTTAAAACCAAATTTTTTAGCGAATTTAATATTTATAGAATTTACGGTCACATTAACATTCAATGACTCCCTCAAGCATATACATTTGGCCTCTCTACTCCATGCTTAAAATCTCCTTTAAGTTGAATATTTATTTACTAGACTGTTTGATATAATATAAATATAAATATAAATATAGATAGCATTTACACTGTTTTGAACATTTAAAAAAACATACTTGACTTGAGTGTGGATCATGGTCCACCAAAACTGATGATGTATATCTTCATCCACGCACAAATTTTTATTTTCTACAAAAAAATGACAAACCTCTTATATTAAGAAGTGAATTTGACTTTTGTTTGTTCATGTACATCATGTGACTTTACTAGACCATCATTTTTCGGCCAAAGCTATAATCATTTGCTGCATTTCCCTTTCTTTAATTATTATTATTATTATTTTTTTTTCAATTATTGTTCTTCAATAATTGAGATTATGAATATTTTGTGAGAATATATGTAAAATAGACCAACTTGGGTGAGGCAGGCTATCAACTATACTGAAAGTAGTGGATGCAAATTATTACATGGCTCACGCTGAGTGGCTGATTATGTGCATCAAGTTTGTATGTTTAATTAGTCAACTGAATACAAATTGATGATATTCTTAATAATAAAATAATACTGGGGCATTTTGGAATAAAGAAACTTATGGCAGATTCTACGGATCCAACCATGTTGATTTCTGTTGCCACCACAATAAATCCCACTAATAAATTGTTCTGCGCATTTGACTGACTTAAAATTTTTAAAAATTTAGTTATAACCACTAGTGTTTTTTTTCTTCTGTTTCAAACGTTTATTATTAAAGATTTTTAAGATTACTAGTAGCAGCTAAATCAATAAATATTGATTATTCCAATGGTTACTTGATAATGTATACATAGTTGCTTCACAATAATTCTCATCATGATAACTTATGATGTTAATATGTTATATATAACTTAGTTAATCTCCAACTTAGCATATGAACACACATATATCTCACTTTCAATCTATGTCTCATTTATCTACTTGTTTGACTCTTGTCACCTTTGGTTTCTTCTAGTATGCAAAGTCGGAGCTAAGATTTCCAGAGTTCCAAACAAAACTAAAATATTATTAATTATTTTTATTGTATAAAAATTAATATATAATTAAAATAAAATGAAAAATAATATAGAAAAACTCATAAATATTTCTATTACATATTAACATTTTTTAATATGTTTACATATATCATTGGAATTTTGTTCTTGAGATTTCATAAATTGGGACCCTATAATTTTAGGAGTGGAGTCCCATTAAAATGTTTCATATGTATGTGCCCAACTCCGGCTTTGCTAGTATGCTAAGTTTTCTCTTTTCTAGTAAAAGAAAAAACCTCAATCATCACCGGAAGTTATATATTTTCTGATTTCTTCTTGCTGTCTAAATAGAATACATTTATCAAAAGTTTAAGATTTTCATATTACATAAATATTGTATAAATATTAAAGCTTAGATGGTTACACATAGTAATAAATTATATAGTGCAACCCAGAGCCGATCTTATGCACAAGCAGAGCAAGCATGAGCTTGCGGCCTTTTTTAGTTGAAAAATTTTAGTTAAGAAAAACGGTCCATTTTTTGAAAAATTTTACAACTTCGACCTATTTTTTCGTTGTAGATTGCGGCCTTTGCAAATTTTTTAAATCTCAGGACCAGCCCTGACTGCAACCACAATTATTACTCCAAATGTATTGAGTAAGAGATTCAGAACTGTCAACCATTATATTACAAAATGAATTTAATGAGTCACCTATGGATAATACTCGAGGCCTTATAAAGCTATATATATGAGTATATTTTATATATCTATATTCTTAAAATATTAGCTGTGTCAAGTAAATTTCTTAACAAAAAAGCCGATATGATTATTATGTAAGTTAAAATAAATTTTAAAAGTGGCATGATCTTGAAACCCACACGAGCATGTGGGTGCAATGCAAATATGTAAGATGTGTTCATCCTAATGAGTAATGACCATAAACCATTTGGTGGCATACTTTTTCTTTGAAAAGTATAAAAAAGCGCATCATTGTCAACAATAGGCAATGAAAAAGATATATGTCTAAGCGTGGCGCAATATATGATTGCAATGTGCAACATATGCAATATCTATTTTTTGTTAAATTTTCTGCTTTGATTATATTACAAGAAAGTTTATTTTGGTCAAATACGTAATTATTTTTTTTTTTCTTTTTTCAATCGACTTTTTACTCAATTATATATGTTATTACGTATTTATTATGTTTTATACAACTTGGCTATAAATAAGATTTTATTAACCAAAATAGTCTTAGAATATAATATCACTTATCTTATATATTAAATCGGAAGTAAGTTGGCTTATTTTTCGGGCCAAGAGCGAGTTTCATACTTGAAATTACGAAAATGGGTTTAATAAAATCTCATAATTATAAGATATGCCATCTGAATTGCATATGTGGCACGGTGACTGTGCTTTCGTTTGTACACATATCATGATAACGTGTATTTTATGTGTAAAATTACCTTTTCGAGTTTAATGAAAATATATGTATCCGATTTGTGTCAATCGTTTTGTATACGTGGCATTATAATTTTGATTTATAACATTTAAATTATTTAAATATATTTATGATAATACTTTTTACTATGCATATCATTATAAGTGATCACAAGTTGAGCTTCAAGTTAAGTGATAGTATTAGATAGTCTTAGAATAATTTTAAAAGGTTGTGATAGTGCTATAAGTATGTTAGTCTCTTTTGCTATTTCGATTTTACCTTGTATTGAAGTTTTTACTAGCTATTGTCTATTTTCGTTGGTTTCCTTTGATACCTAAAATTTACCTTATATTGAAGTTTCTACTAGCTTTGGTCCAATTTCTTTGGTTTCCTTTGATAACCCAAATTTACCTTGCATTGAGATTTCTACTAGCATTGGTCTAGTTTATTTAAAATTAAGGATCTTAGACTCGTTTATTAGCTATGATATCTACTTTATTGTAGTTGTAGTGTTGATTGTGCAAGTGAACCACGATCTTGCTATCCTATTTGCTACAAGAATTCATTTCCATAGTCACTTCTTCACAAGAAAATCCGTGCAGGTGGTGTTCGTTGCAGAGGCTTTTGATTTGGATTTGTATCTTTTCTCGATAATAGAAGAAAATTTCTTAGACATAAGTATATGCTATTGCACTAAGGTCTGCTTCTCCCTTTGTTTGTGACTTATTACCAATGAGTGTCAAAAGTTCCTTCAAGATGACTCGGTGTCTTCGGCTTGTAGCTCTATCTTTTGTGTTCTCGTTACCGTTTTTATCATTGGTTAGCGGATATTTTCATTAAGTTTATCATTTTATATATACTCATATGCTTTTTTAATAGAGCGTACACTTTTATATTTAATAATAAAATATTTGGTTTAAAGAAAAAATATCTAAAATGTCTTAATACTTTCGCATTTGATACTGAAAACTCCTTATATTTTATGCTTAATATATCATCTCTTCAGCTTAGTTATACAAATTGATATATTTTCTCTAACATGTCTGTAAACAATATATACTACATTTGTTTACACAAAATATGAACTCTTCCACTTGTATCATGATAGCGTGGTTTTTGATACAAAATCGATATATTATGTAATTTTCATATTTTGTCTAGTAAATTATATGAATACACATATTTATCATAATAAATTTATTATGTTAAATCAAGAAATTTTTAAAAAATTCATCGTATGTAGCTAGTGAAAGATTATCTTCTACAAACATTTTTAACAAAATTGGTTATCTCATCCGACAACTCTCAATTAGATTATAGTTCGTCTTTATGGTCATAAATTTACATGCATATGATAAAAATAATAATATCTTTTTGTGCAACTCAGTAGGCAACGGCTTAGCAGTATCTACAATACCAAAAAAATAATTGGTGCTTCTAAATTAGTTTATTCTTCTTGATCTAGATCTGCAGATTGAATAATTTTCCGTTATGCATCATTCATCATTTAATATATACTAACTCGAAAAACTATTTTGGTTCTAGGGTCTTCTAAGTTACCTGTAAAAAATTGTTCGATAGTATTAGTATTACAATATAACACATGTGATTCCCCTATAAATAAATCACAATTTTATGAGAAATAAAATAAATAAAATATAGACACTTCAATTTACGTGTTATTTTTTTTTTTGATGGAATGTTAAATTTATAAATCAAATCAAAATGTGTTATTTACAAGAGAATAGTGAAACAAAATTTTTCAAAATTTTAAATAACAAACTGGGAACAACGTATTGCGGTGTAGAAGTTGCGTGTAGGCGGGGTGCTGTCATCTTGATATAAGGTTGCCTCGTTAAAACCTAATGCTAGAAAACCCTCTGAGACAAAACTAGCATTAGAAAAAAGAGTACAAACCTTATATCTAGCACCAACATCATTCGAGAATGCATGGAAGGCAAGGGAGATTGGAGTGTGAGCGATGAAAGACTTAGGCATGAAGAGCCGCCCAACGGAGAGGAAGTGTTGCATTGCGCGATGTGGGATCGTAGTGCACGCTTTGTAGTCGATGGCCTACAACTTGGGTGATACGGGAGCAGAGATAAGGCACGCTGCGCGAAGGTTGGCCATGGATTCGATTGTTTCGCTCTCGCCATAAGTGGTATACTGTTGTTTGGAATGCTAGCCGAAGAAGTACTTTATTCGTAGGTGGGAGAGCTCGTATTCGGAGGGATGATAGAGTACGAGACCAGTCCGGACTTATGCGGTGCCGAAGTATCGGTGAGGCAATGAGAGACCAAAGCGTAAATGAATAGGGGCATGCAAAGAAGAGATGGTCCCGAGTCTCATCTGGTTCGCCACATAGAATGCATAGTTGGTGATGTCCCCACAATCGTATTCTGCTACCTGTAGACAAACGATCCAAAACAGCAAGCCAAGCAATAAAAGCATACCGAGGAATAAACTGAGCAAACCAAATCGAAGGATGCCAAGTGTTAATTGGGTTGCGAGTACGTATCTGCTCCCATGTTGCCTTGGACGAGAAACATGCCTTGAAATCATCCCGTGAATGCCACCATAAGGCTAAGTCGTCACCTGCCGTCGGAGTTGGTAGGGGGATGTTGCATAGACTTTCCCGAAGGTCCCGGAAGCGCGGTTGCCGAGAACGCCGAATACGCCAGGAAGTAGTCGAGACTACCGCTGATACCGTTGCTTGTTTTGGCGCACCAAGTTCCCGAATACCTGCATCACCAGCCAGCAAATATAACGAGCCAAGGGGAGTCCAGGGATCGAACCAGAATGAGGTGGATGTGCCATTGTGGACATGTCTGCGGAAAAACATGATAGCTAAGGGCCAAAGCTTTAATAGCTTATGCCACATCCAAGAGCCGCGGGAGTTTATAGGTGCATCCCAGAAGGTGGTGTTGCGAAGCAGGTATTGGTGAGTCCAGGCACGCCAAAGGGACGTGGTGTTGGAAAGTAGCCGCCAAATGAGCGAAAGAGAAAATATGGTTGATGTGTCCTCAAGTCGATGAATACCAAGTCCACCCTCCTGCTTTGGCCTGCAGACATCAATCCAGCTAAGTTTTGAGGAATTATGGTTAGTGGTTGTACCTGACCATAAGAAGTTACTGCAAAGGCTATTAATGGCATGGAGACATTTCTTGGGTAATCGAAAAGCGGCTTGCCAGAAGTTGACAGTGCTGGTGATAACGAACTTAATCAATTGTAGACAACCGACAAAGGACAATAACTTGGCCGACCATGCAGAAATACGAGACTGAATACGAGCCAAAAGCGGAGTATAATCCGCAGGGGACAAACATCTGGTGGTTAAGGGTAAACCAAGATATCGAACGGGTAAGGAGTCCTGTTTGAGGCCAACGCTGTCTAGGAAGGAACGGATAGCGGTGCCGGGGTTGCCTGGCAAATAGATTGAAGATTTAGAGAGGTTGATACGGAGTCCAGATGCTGCCCTAAAGGTGTCCATAACCTGAAGAATGCCTTGAAGTGATGCTAGAGAACCATCAGAGAAGGCAAATAAGTCATCTGCAAAACATAAATGAGTGAGTCCTATCGGTTGGCAATTGGGATGATAACCAATTAAACCAGCCAAAGTCGATGCGTTAAGAAGGCGAGATAACACATTTGTGGCAATAACATAAAGGTATGGTGAAAGAGCACATCCCTGCCTGACGCCTCTTGAGCTCGGGAAATACCTAGCTGGTTCGCCATTGACAACGATGGAAAAGGTTGCGATAGATAGGCAGAGGTAGATCCAATGTATGAACCTGTCCGGGAAACCCATTACCTGCAACACCATAACAAGGAAACCCCAATTAATAGTATCAAAGGCTTTCGAAATGTCAAGTTTGAGCGTAAACCGGGAGGAGAGGGTTGGTTTGTGATAATCTTTGACGACTTCAGTTGCAAGTAGCACATTCTCAAGTAGTAAGCGATCTTTGACAAAAGTACTTTGATTGGGCTCAATAAAAGTCGGGAATAAGACTTTCAGACGGTTGGCAAGAATCTTCGAGATAACTTTATAAATGATGTTGCAGCATGATATCGGCCGATAGTCTTTCATGGTTTGTGGATCATCGCCTTTGGGAACAAGAGAAACTAAGGTAGCATTAACACCAGCGGGTAAGAAACCATAGATGAAGAAGGATTGTATGGCGGTTATGAAGTCGACACCAATGATAGGCCAAGCGGACTTTAAAAACTCCGTAGAGTAGCCATCAGGTCCTGGGGCTTTATTCGATGGCATTGAGAATAGGGTGTCCTTAATTTCGGCGCCATGAACGGGACCTACCAAAGAAGAACAGTCATCAGGAGTGCAACGATAAGATAAGAGATCAGATAAAGTGGTAAAAGCAAATGGCGTGATGTTTTCCAGAGCTTTAAGGAAAGTCTTGTAGTGAGAAACGGCAAGCTCCTTAATTTCGCTAATGTCCGAGACTTGAGCACCCGAAGGGGAGATAAGACGCTTGATCGCGTTGCGAGAGGACCGCGACTTAGAAACACGATGGAAATACGAGGTGTTTTGGTCACCCTGTTTCAGCCAATTTATCCTTGATTTATGGTGATATAACTGCTCTTCCGCTGATGCTAGTCTTTGCCACTCAGAGGCAGCCACATTCTCGGCCTCAATATTGCTTTGGTCCGGTTGTGAGAAAACGCGCGTTTGGCAGGCCATGTATGCATCATAAGCTATTTTCATACGCCTTGAAAGGTCACCAAAAGCAGTTGAGTTGAGCTGCCATAGCGGGTACTTCAGAGACTTGAGTTTCGTGTGAAAAAATCGCAAGGCAAGACGTGAGTGTTGAAAAGATGTGCCTTGTAGCCAATGTGACCTGAGAAGCGGGAAAAAATTAGAGTCATCAGTCCAGAAGTTATTGAATTTGAATGGTTTACGGATAGATTGAGAGGGAGTAGAGAAATGGATGACATAACGGGCGTAATCGGAGACGCCATTAGCTTCAAAAGCCGCATAAGCACGAGGATAAGTCGTTGTCCATGTTGCATTAATTAAAGCCCGATATAGTTTTTTGCATATTGGATTTGCTAACTGATGATTCCACCAAGTGTATCGAGGTCCTATGTAATCCAGATCTACAAGGTCGCAGGTATGGAAAAAGCTCTGGAATTGATGCATGCCAAGTTGACGAGATTGGGAAGCAAGAGATGAGTGCTCCGAGGTAGACAAGATCTCATTGAAATTGCCAAGGATGAGCCAAGGTGTTGGGTGGGAGCCATAGAGATATCTACTGTAGCGTAAAGCCTCCCAGAGCTGAGTCCGTTCAACCTGAAAATTGGAAGCATAAACACAAGAAATTAGTAAAATATCACCATATTCAAGAGTAACTAGAACCGTGATAACTTGAAGAGTAATTAAGAGCGGGGTAACGATGACACCAGCTCTCCAACAAACCCAAATGCGCCCCAGACGGTTATGAGTGTAGTTGTGGAGCACACTCCAACCAGGCAGAGCGGTTTGGGCAATAGTAGCAAAGTTGGGAAGCTGAACGCGAGTCTCCAGCAAGCAACCAAATTGAGGCTGGGTTGAGCAAATCCAGTTATTTACAATTTTATGTTTCCAAGGCTGGTTAAAGCCCCGTGTGTTCCAAGCGAATATTGACATCACATTAGTGTCTCTGAGAGGAGACGTTCTTGTGTTGCTTGAGCGGTCCTTGTTTAGCTAGCTTTCGCAAAGCTAGTGATGGTAGTGAGGACTTAGCCTTAACACGAGAGGCTGTTTTTGCATCTCCTTGAGGTTGAGAATCTTTGAGTAGGTACTTTGTGGCCTCGGTCTCTGCGTCCGTTTCAATATCCGATAATTGCCCTTCCTCTTTCTCTTCGATATCGTCTTCTTGGTTCTCTGATAGGACAAAGAACCGTGACGGTGAGAAGGTGGGAGATGGTAGCTCCTTAGGCACTTTAGCTGGTGGTGGGGAAGAGGAGTTTCGGCCATGCCGCACAACCTGAGCCCACTCAGCCTCATCGGATGCTTCCGTCCTAATCGTATCCGTTGATGGCTGATCTTGCGTGGTGGCAGCTGGCAAAGCGTCCGAGTGTACCGTGTGAGAAGAAGGGTGAACTGGTAGCTGAGCAATCTCCACGGATGGATCCATGAGGGCCGGTTGTTGCATACCATCCAAACCGGCTGTTGGAGCCAAAACTGCAAGTACAGAAGAATTATTAGTAAGATCGGCAAGGCCTGGTAAGGTATGTAAGGGATCAAGTATGTTGATAGTAGCGGGACTGATATGTGCCGAGTGCACGGTAGTCTTAGCCAGCTCCTCTGTCGTTTGCAAGGTCGAGAGCGATTGGTCATGGTGGACCATGTTTGAGACATTTTGGCCCGCAGTTACCGCTTCGAGAGCAGCTACGGAGCTGGGAGTATGAGAGGAAGAGGCTCGGGCTCCAGCGGCATTACGTGACTTTACAGCACACTGGGAGCCACGGGTAGGTTACACGAACAGTATGCGAGCCCGTGAGTTGTATGCTTTCGGTTAAAGGCTTTTCACAATTGGTTACGACCATGACACGCGCGACGTCAAGTCTCATGCATTTTTTTAGTAGTTGGGTGAAGTTTCTGAGACTCTCCAACAATATCACCTAAAAATTACAGTCCGGCATGTGAGAAAAGATCATCTGGAACATTATGAAAGTCCACCCATAAAGGCATGGACGATAGGTCGGGTTTTTGGTTTGCTTTGGAAGGGCTCCATTCCTGCACCACAAGCAAAATGTCAGGGATATGCCAATACTGCTTACGAATCACACTATTACGTAAAGACTTAGAATCAATTTTGAAAAGGACTGTGTCCGATTTGATGAGCTGGACGTCGATCTTGGAACCCTTGTCGTCACGATTCCATAATCTATTGACCGTCACGTGCACTTTCCCAATGTGAGGGGCTATGCCTATGAAATATCCAACGACGTAATTTTGCCAAAGAGGTTGTGAATTTGCAGTAAGAGCCGGCGGCACGTCGACGATTGCAACTCCATCAAGCAAAGCAACAGAGGGTCGTTGAGAAGGTAGATTCCGAAGGTCAGAGGAGTTGACAATGGATGACCAGGGTTGTTGGGAAGCAGCGGCACCTTCACCAGGAGGGTGTGATGCCGACGGTGACGACATAGCCGGCACCGGAGCCGGCGGTGGAAGTCGTGCGCTTGAAGTCAGTTAAGGGAATAATCGACGACCTAATCGCCGCTTTGTGTTCTTACTACTACTTATTCAAAATTCAAACATTTTCTTGCACCACTAACTTACGTGTTATTTATCATCTATTTTTATTAACATGAACAATTTGCATGAACCCGAGTAATATTTGTGACACACGCATTTCATATTAAATATCTTAATATGAGTAACAAAGTCTCCAACACTATACTAGAAAAAATCATGCATCATCCAACTAACACATAATATACTAACAAAAAAAGAGATTGCTCCCAGCAACTAATATACCATTTAAAACTGTCATATCTAACGATATCCAAACTGAAATAACTCATATAGCCTAATGGATATTTAAGACTTATTTTTTTGTCGTTTGAGTAACATTAAATTTAATATGTGGAACTACAAGCCAAAATCGATGGAACAAAGATAATATCCCTGAACAATAAAAAACAAAGCCCAAAAGAGCCAAAAAAATGTTGTAATGAATTATCGAAAATTGAATTAGGGACCAAATAACATGAGTCTTAAGAAACTGTTGGAATTAAAGAGAATGAACTCACGAGGATAATAGACTTAACATATCCCTTAGCTCCATACAATTCAAAACCTCAAAAGCCACAAGAACCACACTTCAGGAAGATAAACCCGCAAAGGAGGGTGCGAGAGTAGCTATACCACACCGTTAAACAAGTGTCGATCCTTACTGGATCATCCCAAAAATCGCAGCACGAAACTGCTTGCCAAAGAGATCTAGATACAAGAACAAGCAAAAAAAATCCAATGACGAACCACTCAGAACGCACTGAAGCCGAGAATGAAAGTAAAACCAGAACAAATAAACCAACATCTTCAGCAGAAAAACGACAAAACCACTAACTTAACTTAAACCAAGACAAATTCAGAAGAAACTTGGAAACGCCGCACTTCGACGCCAAGAGCTACCCAAAAGCCAACCAAAACCAAGGAAACTAGATGAGCCAAACATCTAGAGGAGAGGAGGAAGAAAACAACAAAGATAGAGGTTCAAGAGTAGAGAAGAAGCGGAAGCCACAAATCTTAAAGCCTGTTGGAACAGGAGCAAGATGGCGCTCGGAAAAAGACGGTCGTAACATTGACCAGATGGTCCAGTGGAGAACAACACCTAACCTTTGGGAAGACCTGAAAAACTGGGCAGAGTCGCGAGCTAAGCCCGACCCACCAAAGCTANAAAAAAAAAAAAACCAGAAAAAAAAAAAAAAAAAAAAAAAAACAGACAAAAGATAACGACTAAGCTAAAGGAGGGAGGGAATGTGGCGACGTCGGCAATGGTCGGGCGTCGCAGTGGCGATTTCCGGCGACATCGACAACTCTGAATCTAGCATCTTCTGAAAAATATCGGGTGAAAGAAAAACAGTTTGCGCCCAAGGTTTTTTTCGTTTTAAGATTTAATTAACTTTAGATACGTTATAGGGCTGACGACCTATTTCCCCCTCGAAAGTATCATATAACACCATATGCATCCAAACTTAAGAACTAATACTATTTAACCTTGTTATGAAAGTTAAATACTTAGATACCCCTATATTAAATCTTATAAACTTATAAATTTTCCAAAGATACTTACATTATTTTTTAAAAATTATATTATTTCTCAAAAATTTAAATAACAACTATAATAAAATTAATTTGGAATATTTAAGTATTTAACTTTCATAACATGATTAAATAGTATTAAATGTTAAGTTTAAATACATCTAATACTATATAATGTTTCTGAGCGAAAAATAAATCATTAGCCCTACATTATATGATAAACTTATAATTAGTAATCTGCTCAATCAGTTTTGTCGTTTTCTAGTAAATGAATAGTAGAAAAGCAGTCAACGGAAGAAAAGTTATCACTTGTCAGCATTATTATTGTGCAAATAATAAATTAAAAATTCGTTATCTTTTTTTTATTCGTTATCTTTATTAGCCATACTCACCTCTATCTCATTCGATTGATTAACACTAGTGGATAAGAAATTTGATTTTTTTTTTTTTTGGTCACGGATAAGAAATTTGATTAGAAGCAGCTTTTTAATAAAAAAGAAAGACACCATAATTAAAATTTAGAGTTTGTTTTTCAGAGTTAATTTGTGTGTAATTGAAATGGAGGGATTATAAAATTTAGGACTCGATATGATTCTTTTTTTTTGGATAATACATTATGAAGTTCTTGTAACGCCACAAAAAAATCTTCAAGGAGATAATAACAATTTAGTTTATGAAAAGATACGAAAACTCGTCCAAATATATTTAGGCAAAATTGCTTATTTAATTTATTTCTTTATACTAATTGCTAAAGTAACCCGGTATTTTATTTAATTGCGGGATATAACTAATTTTTTAAAACCCGATCCTGCCCTTGAGTTATGAACAAACAAAAAGGTTAGAAAAAAATTAAATAGGTGAGAGAAAAAAGTCTCCAATATTTACGAAAATACCACTGCGTTTTCTGGAGGGGAAAAAATCTGCGAATTTTTGAAATGCAGATTTGTTTGGATTGCAGATTTGTTTTCACATATTTGTTTTTCACATTTTGTTTTTTGCATTGCAAATTTGTTTTACGTCACGCCTACGTCATCGCTATTTTTTTTCTTTTGCAGATTTTTAGTCGCTGATTTTTAAATAACATTGCAGATTTTTTTTACATAGTAGTTTTGTTTTCGCCGAGTTTTATTGACATTGTAGATTTATTTGCATTGCAGATATCTTCGAGACTACAAATTTTTTATTTTTTTGTCTGCAGAATTGTTTGTTGTCCCCGCAGAGTTATCAATTTTCAAAATTGTCAGGTTAACCCTTTTGGCCGCAGTTTTATGTTAAATCTGCAATGGCCGCCGATTTAATGCACACATAACCGCATATTTTTTTCCTTACTCATATGACCCTAACGTTACCGCAAATTTGTTTGCCACAGATTTTTCTAAATCCTTTGACCGCAGATTTTGAATAATCTGCGGTGATTGCACTGCCGAGATTAAAAAATCGTGGCAGATTTTTCAAATTAGTGAAATCGTACGACGTCGTTTACACCTAACATAGAGTTTGTTTGCCCACTGAAATTTTTACTAAGTGGCGAAATCAAACGACGTCGTTGTCCACCTATTGTAGAGTTGTTTGGCCACTGAAATTTCTAGTTAGTGGCCAAATCATACGATGTCATTTTCGACTGTATTGCAGAGATGTTACAGATCATTGCATAGATTATGGATTTCATGTTTCTCAATGCTAGTATGGATTTCATGCACATAACGAAAGAAAACTTACATATTATTTGAAATATTTGGATTACATATCGGTCTATTAAATGACGAGATAGACGGTTAGAAAAGATACAATGACAGCAACCATAACAATACAAAGCACCTTCATCTTCATCTCCAAATCTGCCATGTCCGCTTTATTCTTAAGCACCTAGTCTTGCAAAGCTTCTAATTGTTCGACCTTATTCACCTCTTGTACGAGAGCGCTCTCAGTCTGCTCCCGAACATTTTTCATTTCTTCAATGACTGCCATGTCCCACCACTTCCAAACGTGTCACTCGCCATCCTAGGACATTAACAATCAATAAGAATATGCATATGAAAGAGAAAAACCCTAAAATTGCGAAACCCAAAATCGAAATCAAATTAAAACCACGTTGTTTCGACGATTTAAAATTTTTTGTGCTGCAGTTTTTTCTATTGGAGTTTTGTAAACAAATCGGCAACCCCAAGAACTCTGCAATTATAGAAGAAAATTTTAATCGTTCCAGTTTTCTTTTTGTAATGAATTTTTCCAGTTTTGTAAACAAAACTGCAGTACATATTCAAAAAACACTCTGATTACACTTATATTTCGATTAGGACATATGTAGAACAACCTGTCCTGATTCGGAAAAAGAGTGGCGCTTTCGAGGATAACATCCTCACCACAGTAACACCCCACCGGCGCCCCATATTTGGAAGGGTTCGTACCATCGAATTGCATTCCAATCGTGGAGTAGGGCTGTTCACCTCTTCTTCGTCATTTGAGTGATGACCGAAACCAAGCGCTTCATGTTCATCGCTAAGGTTGTAGCTATATGTCCCTATATTGGAAATCTTTACACAAACAAATTTCGAAGAAACAATTTGCGAAATTGACTACCAAATGAAAGAGAAAACCCTACAATTGCGAGACCCAAAATGAAATACAAACTCTAAATGATGCTTTATCCAAATCGGTTTTTTTACAATAGGAGACGATTAAAACGACGTTATTTTGACGTTTTTAAATTAAAATTTATTTTTGTTGCAGTTTTTTTATTGCAGTTTTGTAAACAAATCAGCAATACAAAAGAACTATGCAATAACAAACATTACAACGTGTTACCAAAAAAACTCTTCGACTTCATAAAAAACCATAATTAAAGAAGACCTTCATTAAAGAAAGTCACAGAACACGAAGCGACTTGAAAAATTGTACCCGTTCGTTTACAACCTTTCAGTTTCTATAATAATTAAAGATTACAACGTGTTACCAAAAAAAACTCTTCGACTTCATAAAAACAATAATTAAAGAAGGATTTCATTAAAGAAAGTCACAAAACACGAAGCGACTTGAACAACCGCACCCGTTCGTTGACAACCTTTCAGTTTCTATAAATACTGTCTAACAGAAGACAAAATTGTTATCAGTCTTTTCTCGTGAAATAAAAGGTTGTAGACAAAAATAGACAAGGGCAAACAAGTCATGGTGGATAACAAGCGGTCCAGAAAAAGACAGGTTGTTCTATGCTTCATATATTCTTGTATTTCTTATTACATTCTAGTACATACCACTAATCTTTTCTTTGGTTTGTTGTAGGCAACGATGAACGAGGATCATGAGTACGTGGAAGTGTTGAAAATCCATAACGCGCACGAAGTCCAAAAACTCCACAAACATTACAAGGAGATGATGAATAGGATGAAAAAGCACATGAAGGCGAAAGATGACGATTTTGAAGCTCGGGTGAAATACGAACGGAAAAACGCTAAAGTGTCTTCTAATGAAGCAGATCTCGGCTTAGGATTTTGACATCGATTTTGTATTGAATAGGCTATCGGCGAGGGAGGATAAGTTGTACGAAGAATAGGCACTGATTGAAATCCTGGATGCGAGATTTGAACGGGACGTGTCTAGAGGACCGTTTAGGGGATAAAATTCCTTGTTAATATCCTTGTTGTTTTATCTTTTTTTATGACAATTTTTTTTGTTTTTTAATACTTATTGAACCCGGTTGTGATAAAATTTTAAAATAAGTATTAACAACCCGGTTAAGTTGCAATTGATTGTTTTGTTGTTAAGTGGTTAAAGAAAATTATTGCTTTGCTTGTTAATCGGCAATGCAAAAATAACTTTGCAACGAGTAAGCATTTGCATTGTAGTTTTTAAAAACGTTTTTTTTTTTTTTTAAGTGAGGTTTAACCATCTTTTGATTATTGATTTTTAAATTAAGTTTCCTTTTATAATGATTATGATTGTGTAGTTGTAATTATGCAACAACTATTTAAATATGTTATTAAAAAAATCTACGACACAACAATTAATTTGCAATAGAGATAAAAACCATCAGATATTTCACTTTCACATAGTAACGTGTTGTACATGCTGCGAGAATGTGGATATAATATGTTGTTTGCACTATTAACACAAATGTTGTGCACGACAATAACTTGTTGAAATAGTACCACGAGCATACGATGCACATTTGGCAACATGTAGAGCTCCATATTACATGCAAAAAGAAATATGCAATGCCAAAACATAATCTGCAAGGTTGGAAGAAAACCCCTTATTGGAAATAAGTCTGTAACCGGGAAAAGAAGAAACAACGACACATTAAAAAAAGAAAAAAGGAACAAAGCACAACTCATACACGAAGAGACTTACAAAAATTTTCCACCGCCACCGACCATCTCCGCGAACACATTAATTGTTGTTTCCTCCCCGAAATCCAACTGAAAAAATGTTGGTTATCAGTTAATTAATTGGAAATTACTCATGAAATAAATCTGCAACACAAAAGTTAATCTGCAACAAAAAAATAGTAAAATAAATTTGCAAAGCAGTAAATAAATCTGCATATATTATAATAAATCTGAAATAGTTATAATAAATCTGCAACATAGCGTCAATACAAAAATAAAACAATTTAAGTGTCTGATTTTTTACCAAATTAGGTGTCTGATTTGGTCCTAGGCGGCGGCCTTCGTACATAAATCGGACAGTGTTATAGTTTAGGTCATTTTTCTCGCAATAGTGAACCATGAATTTCCTCATGCGTGTATGAACACGCATTGCATAAATGTCTTGCACTCCTCGCTGGTTTTGGAGTATGACCCTCACTTTCTTGTTGCATTCCAAGGAACTTGATGCAGTCATGATCTCAAAGTGGATGTAGATCTATTTTTTAGAGAAAAAGAAGGTTTGAATGCGAAAGATAGATTGTAGACGAAAGGAAATTTATAGACATAAATTACAGTTTTTTAATTGAATAAATACTTTTAAAAAAGTAAAATATTTATTACTAGGTCAGAACTTTCCTTGGAAAACACTCTAGGTGTTACTATTTGGTCAGACACCTAGTCTGAAAAACGCATAAACTGAACTTAATTTGACAAGAAAATACATTTGAATGTTGCAGATTTGTTGTAATCGTTGCAAATTTGTTTGAAAAGTTGCAGATTTATTTCAAGCATTGAAAATTTGTTTGTGTTGCCGATATGTCCTACGTATTGCAGATTGATCTCGTAGGATGCAGATTTATTTCGAACATTGCAAATTTATTAACCTCTTCGGATTCGTTGTTACGGTGCATGATACGCCGTCATTTTCCTGATTGCAATACCCCTTGGGTAGATCTATATTGGCCGTACATCTCCATCCCCGACATCTTCAATTTCCTCAACCACTTTCAACAACTTCAATTACCTCAACCACCATCGACATCTTCAATTGCCTCAACCACCATCGCCATCTTCAATTTCCAGGTACTAGTATCGAGAACTTCAATTGCCGCAACGACCATCGACATCTTCAATTGCCAAAACCACCATTGAGATCTTCAATTTCTCAGTTTTGATTCATTAATTTAATTGACGAAATGACGCAAGTTCAACTTATATTTGTTTGTGAGAAGTGGACACTTAGTAATGGTAGAAATTTTTTTGTCGTCGACAGCGATCGAGGTTCTAGGTCGATGTTAGCTAAAGAGAAGTTAACTTTTGATGAATTGATGGATATGGTACTTGAGGACTACGAAATAGAGAGAAGTTTTTATGATGTCAACTTGCGCTACATGTTACCTAATAAAGTTTTGATTTTCTTATCTCTGAATCAACCTCTGGTGTATGTAACTAGTACCAGACATTTGAGAACATTCCTATGTCAGTCGAACAATGTAACGGTTCGTTTCTGTGTTGAGATAAAAAAAAAGGCTTCACCTAACTCAACGGGTGGAGCTACTAAAGTTCCGCAAATGAGAAGTCTTTCAACGAAGGGACTGCATATAAGACATCCTCCAAAGGGGGAAGCTATTACAGAAGATTCAGAAGAAGATAGTGCAGAGGAAGTTGATGAGAAAATATTTGATTATTAAGATGATTCTGATGAAATAGACTCTGGAGATGAGAATTTTTGCAGAGTATGGAGTTAGTGCTGACGATGTGGTAGAGATAGAGAAAATGAAGAAGATGTGTGAGTCAACTGTATACATAAGTGACGGAAATCGTCAATACCAATTATGAAGTTTCCATATTGATTCTTTCGAAATACGAGTTGGTGATAGTTTTTACACAAGGGAGCAATTGGAGAAGATGTTGAAAATGCTGACTGTGATTGAGAGGTTTGATTACAACATTTACATATCCACATCCTATTTGTTAGTAGTGAAATGTTGGGTAAGCGGTTGTTCATGGAAGCTCCGAGCAATACCAATTGACGATTGGCCTAGATTTCATGTGCGTACTTACACTTCAAAACATACATGTTATGTGACGGAGATGGCATCAAGAACAAGACAGGCAAGTGCAGATATACTAGGAATTATGTACAAGGATTATGTTGGTGGTGTCGGGCCTAGTGTGTTGCCTACACATGTTTAGGATGCTTTGAATAAACAATTTAACATCAAGGCAAATAAAATTTAAAATTTATATTACTGTTGTAGATTTTGGGCTACACTTCAGATTTTTCAACTACATTGCAGATTTATTTTCAATTACATTTTCATTCATGTTCTAGGTGGACTATTGGAAGGCTTACAAAACACTAAGGCATGCAAGGTGTAACACCCCGTTTCCAGTCAACCCCCTTTGACCAAAACCGAGGTTATTACG
>OVBE01006605.1:0-19630 GCA_900406425.1 Iberis pinnata | reverse complement strand
TATATATATATATATATAATAATGTTTATGAGGAGTAAAGAGAAATTAACCTAAGAATAAAAACCCTAGAGAAAAATAGGCAGAGATAAATAGTTCGTCGCGTTGACTCTTCAGAGATTTGATCTCGTAAGGTACTAGCATACCATCTTAGATCCATTTTGTGTGCGTGTGGATACCGGTAGAGGCACNCTTTCCGCTGCGTAATTACCAGGTATATTCTATACCTTAAAATTTAGGTCTAATTCATTATTTGCACGAATCCTGGGAATATAAATCCGTAATTAATATTTATAAAGAGTTATAAATTGATACGAATTCCAACAGTGGTATCAAAATGGCAAAAGAAAAGTCTGTTTTCCAAATGGAGGCGTTTAGGGCTTTATATAGTGTTTAGGAAAAGTCCTAAAACGCATAAAAGACAAAAATTAATCATTAAAACGGGTCTTGGGTCAGGTCCATCTTGATTCGAGTTGGTCAGGTCGGAGATGCTTAGGCTTGACCTGAGGAACGCAAGCGGTCGAGCTGGGCTCACGATGATGCCAAGAGTGATAGATGTGACCAAGGTAGGTGGAGATCAAGGCGAAGAACTTGTCCGAGATGAGATGAAGTTTGGCTTGATCGCCAGATCGAGCCGGATTTGGCTTGGATCGATCACGGGATCGAGCCAAGAAAGTGGTGTGGCCGAGCCAAAGTTTGGAGATCGAGCCGAGCTTTGGAGATCGAGCTGAGCTTTAGAGATCGAGTTGGAGGATGGCATGGCTCAATCATGGGATCGAGCCGAGAAAGTGGTGTGGCCGAGCCAAAGTTTTGAGATTGATCTGAGCTTTGAAGATCGAGCTGAGCTTTGGAGATCGAGCTGGAGGATGGCCTAGCTCGATGGCTTGGCTCGACGATGATCGAGCCAAAGGATTTCCTGGCTCGATCGCGGGATCGAACTAGAGGCCGAGATGTGATCGAGACAGCTTCGTCTTGGCTCGATGTTCTGGTTGAGTCCTGACTTGATCTACGCTTGAGCTGGTTCCGTTCCACGCATTTCCCTTTACTTCTGCAAATTCGTAANAAATCTCTCAAAATGCAAGTATATGCAAATGCTAATGCAAAAATTCCTAAAAATCGCAAACTTGCTAATAACATCTATAGATGCACCATATGAACACTAAAAGACCTAAAAGATGATGCTAAATGACTTAAAAAATCATAAAAATACAGAGATATCAATTCCCCCAAACTAAATCCTTGCTTGCCCTCAAGCAAGTAATTCAGAAGTGTGGGTGAGATGTTTGAAAGTGGGATCTCATAACCAAAATATGTTGCTAACACAAGTAATATAAATGTCATGGTTACTAGTTCTAGAATGCAATCCTAAAATCTTCCTACTTAAAAACCTTAGCCACACTCATCACAATTCATCATAGACAATTTCCAACTTCCACAATGCATTCAAATTTGTTTGCCCCTTTAATATTCATTAAGGAGGAAAAATGGATCAAGTCATGTGCGTTCAATGAACTCATTTAGTTAAGAGACATGTTAAGGAGTAAAGATGACCCCTTCATGCAATGGTTAATGATTCAGAGAAAGGGTTCTCTCAAAAGGGAATGAGCTTTAGCAGAAGGCTAAAGGTAAGAACACTTAGACGCATAGAGAAACAAAACCTCATCTACCCAATGCTAATGAGACCTAACTTTATTGATTCTACCCGATAGGAGATCCTCAATCTACCCTTTTTAAAATTTGAAGTGATCTTACTTTTTCACATTTTCCATTTTTTCATCTTTTCTTTAGCTACACTTAGGAGATGTTTCTTTCTTATTTGACTGCTAGTGGGTTTAGGCACTTCCTTACTTTGATGCTTATGGCTTTTGATCCTTTTTTATTTGCACTATCTTCCTGGGTTTTACCTTTTCAATTCATTGTAATATCATTTTTTTATTCTGCATTAGCCAGGCTTCCTTTTCATACCATTGTTTCCCCCAAACTTTTTACTAGAATATTCTGTTTCTTTTCCATTCCTCTCCTAATGTTCTTTACTCTACCCTTCCTTTTACCAGCTACCAATAACCTTTCATTCATTTCCACCCAAATCAACACCCAAAATTGAATCCCACCTAGTCCTATCTAGTCCAAAAAGCGTGGACTAGAACTACATGAGATCTTATTCTTGTCAACTCGAACCTAACACGTTCTACCAAGCTCATTCCATAAAAGACCTGCCACTTAGTAGTAAATTCATGGCTTGAAAGAAGGCAAGGTTCAAGGGTAGGGATTCTACTTGGGTTAACATGAGTGGCAAAATGGTATAAGATAACCCAGTTATGTATATACTATCCATGAGTCCATATTCAGCACACAAGCATGATAATTATACATTCAAATTCAAGTTCTAATAGATAGGGGTAAACTTCAAAATCACAACATGCTTCAGGAGATAAATGATCATGCAAGTTCACATTCGAAGGATGGTGAAGTTTTACTTCAGACTAGTTGAAGATGCATTAGAAAACTAATAACCAGAGCACTTACATTTTCTGAGAAAACAACATACGTACAAGGTTACTATCTTCCTAGTTCCCTATGCAGATGCAAATGACAAACCTATAAATCTAACATCCTAAATGCAACCACATGAACACTCTGTTTTTTAAAGGTAATTTTCGAACAATTTTCAAAAATTTTATGGTTTTTTCTATGCTTTAGATGCTACGCAAATGCTATACAAGGTTGGAGATAAAGGATCAAACATGAAAACTTCATTAGATGATAGTCCCCTGAATCCTCCCCGAAACCTGAATTACACAGTCTGTGTAACCAAATTCGAAGGTGGACTTAGGGGTTGGACAAAAACAAAAATCATAAACAAACTTAAAGCACAAACATAAACAGCAATCGGAAACATCAAATAGAAATAGATGCACACTAAGCGGATTATACAATGCAGTTTTGGATGGGGATGGACCTCAATAAGGTATGAATAATTTGGAAGAGAGGTATTCATCCATCTCTTCTGCAATATATCCTTGGTAAGTACTTGCAGTTGTTGTTGTTGTTGTGCTGTTGAAGTTCCTGTCGTTGTTGTTGTTGTTGAATGCTGTGTTGGCTGACGGATCCGCGGTCCTCTCTTTCATACTGGTGTCTCTTCTTCCTCTGAAATGTTTCGGGCTCGACCGAGGTGTGATGGTGAGGTTTTTCAACTCTTGGTTGCCTTGGACTTATGGTGATTGATTGACTTCACTCTAAGGTTTCTTGGAGGTGGTGGCTTTGTTCAGCTTCAGGGTAAGCTTCTAAATATGGGTGGTCATTTCCTTGAACTTCCTGCTGAAGTAGTTGTCCTGGAACTTGTTCCACCTTTGGAGTTTACCAATGTTCTATTGAGTTGTGGCTAAGCTCTTCCCTTGCTTGGTAGTTGGGGTGTCATCGAAGTGATAACACTCAGGCTCATTTAGCTCTTGTTCATTGGGAACATCCATCCTCTCAGTCATTGCTTCGTCAGCTACTTCCACAGCTTCCCGGTTCTTGAAATATTGCAGAACGTCAGTGCTCGGTTGAAAATCAATATTGTCCCCTTTTCTGATTGTGGTTACTGGGATGTTGGGAAGATATAAGTGTGCCTCCCCCAAGCGTGGATGAGTGAACCTATACATCTGCTCATGGGTTGGTCCCTCGAAGAAGTGAGCGTTCTTCAAATAAGTTAGGTCAATCCACCTTGCGAGGTGACCTTAACCATCAAGAGGAACATTGCAGGCCCTCGGAATGGGTGTCACAATTCCCCAATTTTTAAAATCCCACTCTCTATACCACATTAACTGGTTGATTAAAACCCAAGATAGGCTGGAGTTAGCCCTATCTCCTTGCATCGGACGACCGTCGGATGTGTATTGTAGCGTAGTCTTCAAAGCTTAGTCTATCATCCCCATCTCCCCATCAGTCACATGTCCTATTACTTCCCTTAAAAATATAGTGTTCGCAATAGTTTTGTGGAAGTAACGCAGGACTTGACTCCTTATGTATGCACACTTTGATTTTCCCCAGTTATAAATGCTGACTCCTATTGTTTCCCACAATGCATAGAGTTCCTCCTCGACGAACTCTGGAAGCTCATTAATGTTCCCATTAGACGGGAACCCATAAAGATGGTTCAATTCTCTCACAGAAAGCTCATATTTCTTATCTCGCACCGAAAACATGATGTGCCCCTGCATGTCATCATCATCGCAATACAACTGGAGGGTAGCTAGGAAGTGGCAAGTTTCTTCCTTGTATCCATCATAGTGAGTAGACATGAGCTTCTCAAGATTGGAAGCCTTGAAAAGATGGGTCATGACTTTTTTATTCCTAGAGTTCCCATGGTGGGTTTATGTGGGAATCGAGTTCCTTTGAAACCTCGTCAAAGAAGTTCCTCAAAGTCAAGCGATTTAGAGGTTTCTTCAACCGCCATTTGAGAAGTCTCCTCATTTACTATTGAGTTTTTGAATTGAGTGTACTAGTCTTGAGATTTAACACTCATTTCATCACCCTCCTCATAGTTCGGATCTTCACTACTGTTTTCTTCTTCTATCACAACACGTTTTCTTTTCCTTATATCCGAACGTTTTCGAGAATACACATCATTTTTCCTAGCATTTGCAAGCTCTTCCCTTTCTGTTTCGCGATCCATGTTGGCAATGTGAAGACCATGTTGCTCCTGAATTCCCATGTCATCTCTTGTTATTTGCAGTCTTTCAGCTATTTCACGCGTTTGAAGCTGCCTTCCCGTAAGTATCGGGGCTTTTGGAGAGAATTCCGGAGAAATCTCAACATCGTTTTGCCTAGTTCTGAAGGATGATTGTCTCTTATGAAGCCTTGCAACTATTCTTTCTCTTGATGGTTGAGACATCTTGGTCCTGAAAGAGAGAGTAGAGAATTTTAGATTCCCAATAGGTTTAGCAAGCATCAAGTATCAATGGACACCTTATGAAAAACGAATTGTGATGTTTGAGGCATAAGTTACTCGAGCTAATACCAATTTCAATTCATGCTTTCAACACGACCTTAACACACAATTAGAAAGTCACAACAGAATTTGAGAGTGAGAAGTGCCCAAACCGAATTTTAAGAAACGTTTCTTGGATCAAACAACTAAACAAATCGTTTTTTAAAAAAAACGTTAAAGCAGAATTTAAGAAAATTTAGGAACCAAAAATCGCAAAGGGTAAGGAATGAAACCGAATGAAGGTCTTTAAGGTCTTGGTGAAAATCCTTGGAGTAGCAAATACTTCAAGTAGAAATACTTTAGGAAAACGATTTTAAGCAAAAGAATATGCAAGTTTTGAAAGCTTTGAAGTAATGTAGTGAAGTAGAGTAAGGAGTACTCCCTTTTATAGAAGCATTGGTCGAATTTTGAGAATTGGTGTTGAGGAGTGGTGAGTAGAAACATGTGGGTGAGGTTTAAAGTAGTGGTATGTGGAGGAAGGCTAAAGGATGGTGTATGTGGAGGAGGTTTAAAGAAGGGACAAAGGGGTGATGGAGGTGTAAGAGCTTGTTGGATAATATTGGAAAGGGGTGAAAGGACACTTCTTGTCAAGAGGTGAGTAGTGGGCAAGTGGGGGAGATGAGCTTCAAGTGAAGTGTGGGGAGCTTGGCTCAATGGATTTGTGTGGCTTGGGCTGAAGTTTTTTGGCTCGATTGTGAGCCTTGCTTCGACTCGTTCATGGTCTGAGAAATGTTGTTTCCGTGGCTCGATCGATTTTGACAATGGCTCTATCTACCGTGTGTTACAGATCGATGGTGTTTGAGAATGACTCGATCGATGCTGAAACGCTTGGCTCAATTTTTGTCATAACATGGCTCGATCATTCCTTGATGACGTTGCAATGCTTTGGCTCGATCATAACCACTTTATGGCTCGATCAAAATGTCATTATCTCAACCATTTTTAAAGTGCGGCTTGATGGTTGTCACAACATGGCTCGGTCATCATGAGTGTTGGCTCGAGCATGTAATTTTTTCGGCATGATCGAATTTAAACACGTTGATCCGGCTTGGTCGAAATCTCGAACTAATCCAGCTCTTTTCTCATCTCAGTACAAGATGCCCCAAACCTAACTCTAAAGTACCTAAGATACCAAGTTAAAAATGAAATGCATTAAACGAAGTACTGAAATAAAAAGCATCAAAATTGCATATGTACAATGGTAGACATGGGACTTCCTCCCAAGTGAGCTTGTTTAAAGTCACTAAGCTTGCCTTCCTGTTTTTAAGATTAATGAACCTGAGATGACTCCCTAAAGAGAACTGAGGTAATTTTTGAAACGACTTTGTCATCACCGTGCTGGTCAATTTTGTAGTTCAGCTTCGACCCTTCATCAACTTCCACAGCAAGTATGATTTCTTCAGAGGACATAATTTATTTGATCATGAAGTTCGTGGAGCATTGTGGATCCACATGCCCCAGATAGTACCTGAACCTTGCATTGAGTAGAAACACTTGATCTCCACTCTTGATGTCCATTTTTTGGATACGAGGCTTAAAAAAATTTTCATAATTGGGAGTGTCTGCAGGTGGTTTCTGAGGTGGTACACGTTCAGGTTGATATTTGAACTCATGATTTCCTTTTCCCGAAGCCTTCAGTTTGTTCTCATCAGTTAACATCACCAATGTTCTGATTTTCTCTAACTCCGCAGGAACCCTTTCATCTGGTTCCTTGATAAGCCTAAATGCTTCATGGTGCCTTGGAAACTGGGTTAGATCCTTCCCCAATTCATTTTTAGTTGAGTACTGCTTGAGTACCCATCCTCATCATTTCTCTATTTCCTCTCCTTGAATGAGAATAACTGTCCTTGGATTGTAAGCTTCTTTATCTTGTTCTTGATGTTAAAAATCATCCTTGGACCTTTTCTTATGTTCAACCTGATGCTACCTTTCTTGGCGTTGATCACATCTCCAACTGTTGCTAAGAATGGTCTTCCAAGGATCAATGGGTCCTTCAGTTCTTCATCCATTTCAAATACCACAAAGTCAGTGGGTATTTATACATCATTGATCTTGATGGGTAAGTTTTCCAAGATGCCAATAGGATACTTAATTGATCTATCCGCCAACAACAAAGTTATGTTGGAAGCCTTGAATTCGTCAACAGCGCCAAATTGACAATAGGGTTTTCTAGGTATCAATCCCCATCATATGTTATCATGTCATTGTAGTATAGATCGGTTGTCAATCCAGTCATGCGTGATGCTAATAATCAGGATGCAATGGTTCTCTTAATTCAAGCCAAGAAATAAAGAGGGTGTTTACTAAAAGGTCCTAAGCAAGCAAAACATGCAGAAAACTAAAACAAAAAAGGTAAGCATGTATAAGTAAAAAGGGTAGATAACAAGTGAAGTAAAAACAGATGAATTAAAAGAGTAAAGGATGCAATCAAAGAAAGGTCCCTAAGGATGGGGTAATTAGGTAGCGTTCCTCCTCAAACTCCCTAAGTGTCTAACATACCTAAAACAAGAGCTAGGTGGTATCCAAACCTAACTTTCATTAGCGGAAGTATACCTAATAGGCAATACGAACCAATCTACCTAAGCCAATAAGCACCCTATACTTCTAATTCCTTAGGCTGGGATGCATATCCTAAGCATCTAATTCCTTATTCTAGGATGTGCAAATCTCTAAAATCACCATGATCATGCACTTCATTGAACACTTTTCGGGTGCTGAAATGCCTAAGTTCGGATCTCAACGGGTCAGGTCTAAATGATCATTAAGCACAATGAAACATAATAGACCTATTGAACCATAAAGCTTAGAGACCTAGGAGGAACAAGGAAACAACACTACCCTATCCCATCCTCAAAGAACCTAAGTCACTACCCACAAAGCATGTAGGATGCAAAATCAAAGAAACATGGAGACATAGATACTAAGAAAAAAATTGATATCTGAGGTCAAACAACGAAGAACAAACTTTATAAAACCCTAAAACTACTGTAGAAGACAAAAATGAACAAAGATGCATAACGAAAAACAGAGGAAATGATCAAACTAGAAACGAGATTATAAGCTTCAAAACTTAAATCAACATGCACCAGATAGTTCATAGCCCTAATCTATGCAGGAAAATAAAGAAAACAGAAGATTAACATAAACTTAGAAGAAATTTGGGTTTGAAAATGAAGAACATTACGAACAAAAGAGAGAAATGTAAACCTAAGACAAAACCTAAAAATGGCAAAAGAAAATAGTGTTTTCCAAATGGAGGTGTTTAGGGCTTTATATAGAGTTTAGGAAAAGCCCTAAAACGCATAAAAGACAAAAAACTAATCATTAAAATGGGTCTTGGGTCAGGTCCATCTTGATTCGAGTTGGTCGGGTCGAAGTTGCTTGGGCTCGAGCTGAGGAACGCAAGTGATCGATCTGGGCTCTCGATGATGCCGAGAGTGATCAAGGTGACCAAGATAGGTGGAGCTCAAGGCGAGGAACTTGGCTGAGACGAGAGGAAGTTTGGCTAGATCGTTGGATCGAGCCGGAGTTGACCTGGCTCGATCACGAGATCGAGCCGAAAAAAATGGTGTGGCTGAGCCAAAGTTTGGAGATCAAGCCGAGCTTTGGAGATCGAGCTGAGCTTTGGAGATCAAGTTGGAGGATGGCCTGGCTCGATGGCTTGGCTCGACGGTGATCGAGCCAGCTTTGTCCTGGCTCGATGGTCTGGTTGAGTCCTAACTTGATAGTTGAGCTGGTTCCGTTCCACGCATTTCCATCTACTTCTCCAAATTTGCAACAACATTCTGAAAGCTCTTGAAAGTCCTGAAAAATCTCCAAAATGCATGTATATGCAAATGCTAATGCAAAAATTCCTAAAAATTGCAAACTTGCTGATAACATCTATAGTTGCAACATATGAACACTAAAATACCTAAAAGATGATGCTAAATGACTTCTAAAAATCATAAAAATACAAAGACATCAGCGAACTACTCAGACATAGCTAAGATAACGCAAATCATAATCAAAGAAGAACACATATTCAAAAACCAAATTGTATAAATAAAAAGATAGAGTTCACAAATATTCTTCAAAATACAGAGGTTTATATCACGTCTCTCTAAAAAGCTTTGAAGAAAATAATATAAAGCGTAGGATCAAAAAAAAAAACCAAGCCTGGGGCTTTTATAGTTCTAAAAATAAGGAAAATAAGGAAAAATTTTGATGTGTCTTGAAAGAATAATCGTAATTTTAGAAGATTTTCATTTATTCTCGGCCACAGGGATCGATCGATCTGATTAGGGATTGATCGATCTCTTCCTACGTGTTGCACATGCTTCTTCTGCACGACTTCTTGACCAGTCTTCAGTAATATCACCATAACTATTGATTGCACCAACTGATTGACTTCAAACAACTTCCATATGAAACTAACTCACATGGATATCTTATGTCAAACATTGGTAAACTTCTGACTCTTCTTCCGGATATGAATCTACATATGTCAATTTACGTCTAAAACGTCATGAACACCTAACATCCTGTAAATATGCCAAAACTACAAGGAAAACACTCGGATAATGCCAAAAGCAAGTATAAATACCCACTATAAGGAATTAAAACTGAGTAATATCAACTCCCCCAGACTTAGATCTTTGCTTGTCCTCATGTAAAGCAAGACAAAATCCATATAAGAGGTTTGAAATCGGACCACATAGGAACTCGCAGAATCTCAGCAACCCCAAGTTCAGACATCAAAAACTAAAAGACACTAATTTTAGACAACCACTGCAAATAGACTGTTTTACCGCCACTGATGTCTCTTTATAGTACATGTTTTACAAGGTCATTTACCATCATTTTAGGTGCTACATTCATAGGTCTTTCTTAGTAAGTTTTCATCTTTAGGTAGTTTTGCATTAGATTTGCATACATGTGATTTTGGAGATGTTTCAGGACTTTAGGGAGCTTTCGGAACATCTTTGAAATTTTGGAGAAAAAGAAGGAAAGGCCAACTCAACGTCATCTCAAGTCAGCTGGATGAATGTTTTCGCGGCCTTGATCCAGTTGGTGTCTCCGGTCTTGATCACAACTCCAATGCCAGCTCGATCATACTCTTGGCATGGCTCAATCAAATTCTTCTTGGCTCGATCGAGAGTTTGGCGAAGCTTAATAAAATTGATTGATCCGGCTCATTCAATGCCTCGACCACAAGCCTCCAGCCTGCCTCGACCATGCCTTCTCCAAACCTCGACATTGTTTCTTCTCAACTCCAGCTCGACCTCGACCAAACCGCATGACCCGCCTCGACCAGCCGGTTTTTAGCTCGATCACCCTTCTTTTCATGCCTCGACCTTGAGTCGCATGCCTTCCCCACTGATAACAAGGTTTTCCTCTGTGTCGGTCAATTCCCTATCCACATTATCATGTCATTGTAGTATAGATAGGTGTCAATCCAAATAGGTGTGATGCTAAGCACTCTAGATGCAATTGGAACTACTAATTTAAGCCAAATATAAAGATGGGTTTTTATCTAAAAAGTCCTAAACAATCTAAACATGCAGGAAGTAAAACAGGAAACATGTACTATCATGAATTAACAGGTACTAAGTGTAAACAGCAAGTGAAAACTAAAGCAGGAAAGTATATGGGTGAAAATGCAATAAAAGGGGAAGCAGTTCCTCAGAATGGGGATAAATGACTAGCGATCCTTCCGGAACTACCGAAACACCTAACATACCTCAAACAATGATCTAATCCCTAGAAAGTAGATTCATAAGCAACCAAGTATAATCTCTTGATAAATGGTTTCAGCCTAAGCAATCACCAGACCTAACTCTCGTTAACGGTACACTACCTAGAAGGCATGAGGAACCAATTTTCTAAAGCCAATAAGCACCCTAGGCATCTAATCTCTTGTGCTAGGTATGCAAATCTATGAAATCACCATGTTCAGGCATTTCATTAAACATCTTCTGGGTGCTGAAATACCCAAGTTCAGATTTCAGTTGATCAGAAAAAATTAGTATGAAGAGCAATGAAACAGAAGGGATCTATAAGCAATCAAACTTAGGCATATATGAAGAACACGATATCAACACTAGTCTACCCCATCCTCATGAACCTAAAGGAACTACTCACTACGCATATGGGGTACATAATCAAAGAAAGAATAAAACATAACTATTAAGCAAAACATTAGGATCAAAAGTCAAACTACGAAGAACATCATGAACAAAAAATCATAAAAACAGATGAAAATGACAATGGAGACGAACAAAACGAAGATGCATGAGATGAAGCTGAAGAACAACAAGAACACTAACCCATAAAAACAGAGTTCTAATGAAACAGTAACGAAACCCAGAATGATGATCAACACAAAAACAAGATTAAAAGCATAAAATAGTAGATCAATATGCACCAGATAGTTCACAACCTAAATCTAAGCATGAAAAGGAAGAAATCAAAGCCTAAACATAAACTTAATTAAAAATTTGGGTTTGATCACTAGAACATCAAAGGAAACAGAGAGGAAAATAAAACCTAAGACAAAACCCAAAAATGGCAAAAATAAAGCTTTGTGCGAAATGGAGGCGTTTTAGAGTGTTTATAGTGTTTCAGAAAAAGCCCTAAAACACTAAAAGAAAAAATCCTAAAGGTTCTTCTTAACCCAAATTTGGGTTGTCTTGATTTGTGTCGTCGGGTCGGAATGGTGCTTGGCTCGATGTAAGGAACATAGCTGCATGATCCCGGCGAGCAATTCTTCATCGAGCCATGCCATCGAGGTGTAGAAGAGGCTGGCTTGATGGTCAATGCGCATGTGATCGAGGTAAAATGAAGGTGATCGAGCCGGCTGGAGATGATCAAGTCGGGCTCAATGGTGATGATCGAACCAGCGATCAAGAGGTGATGATCGTGGCCATCGAGCTGAGTGATCGACTTACTTCAGCTGGGTTGAGGCGTTTGGCCCGTTGATCGAGCTGGGTGATGTCGGCTTGATGTAAAGGCTCAACGTAGTAGTTGGCCCGGTTTCCATTTAGTTGGTTCCATCCCGTGAATTTCTCTTTCCTTCTCCAAATTATAAATGAAAACTCCTAAAATTCCTGAAAAATATCTGAAATGCATATGTATGCAAATGCTAATGCAAAACTTTATAAAAATGCAAATTAACCAAGGATGTCCTAGGAATGCAACATGTTGATGACTAACTGAACCTGAAATAACAATAATGACTTCCTATAACACGTAAAATACGAAGACATCAACTCCCCCAAACTAATTAAATGCTTGCCTTCAAGCAAGTAATTCAGAAGTCTGGAAGAGAAGTTTGAAAGTGGAACTCATAACCAAAATATGCTGGAAAAGTAGGTAATATTAATGTCCAGGTTACTAGTTCTAGAATGCAATCCTAATCTCATCCTACTTTAAAACCTTAGTCATACTCATCACAGTTCGTTCCAGATCAGTTCCAACCTCCACAATGCATTCAAATTCATTTATCCCTTTAACATTCATCAAACAGGAACTGTGGATCAATTCATGCACATTCATTGAACTCATTTGGCTAAGGGACTGGTTAAGGAATAAAAATGACCCATTTATGCATTGGCTAGCATTTCAGAATAGGGTTCTCTCAAAAAGGGAATGAGCTTTAGCAGAAGGCTAAAGGTACGAACACTTAGATGCATACAAGAACATAATCCCATATACCCAAAGCCATTGAACCTAAAAATTTTCTGAAACCCGGTAGGAGACCCTAAGTGTATCCTTTTTAGTTTCTAATTGATATTAGTTGTTCACATTTTACCTTATTTTCATCTTTTCCTTAACTGTCTTTAGGAGAGGTTTCCTTCTTATATGATTTCTAGCGGATTTGGGACTTTCTGATTTCAGTGCCTATGGTTTCTGACCTTTTTTATTTTGCACTAACTTCTTGAGTTTTTACCCTTTTATTTCCTTGTCATTTCTTTTCCTGTTTATGCACTAATCATACATTTCTTATCTTTTTCCCCAAAACCCTTTACTAGACCATTATATTTTCTTTTTCTTTTCCTTTCCTCTCCTAATGTTCATAACCATACCCTTTCTTTTACCAGCTTCCCATATGTTTCCTTTTCTTTTCAAACCAACCCCAATACCCATAATCAAACCCCACCTAGTCCTATTTAGTAAAAAAACGTGGACTAGAACTACATTAGATTTCATTCCTGTCAGTTCGAACCTCACACTTTCTATCAAGTTCATTCCATAAAAGACCTGACATTAAGTAATAAATTCATGGCTTGAAAGAAGGTAAGGTTCAAGGGTGGGAATTCTACTTGAATTAACAAGAGTGGTGAAATGGTAGAAGATAACTCAATTATGTATATATTATTCATGAGTTCAAGTCCAACACACAAACATGATAATTAAACGTCAATTTTAGGTTCTAATGAACAGAGATAAACTTCATATCACAACATGCTTCATAAAAGAAAGGATCATGCAATTTCACATTCCAAGTATGGTCCAGTCTTACTTCAGTTTTAATCAGAATACATTAGACAACTAATAACCAGGGCATTGATACTACCTAAGAAAACAACATACTTACAAGGTTATTATCATCCTAGCTCCCTAAGCAAATGCAGATGACAAACTTATGATCCTAACAACCTAAATGCAACTATATGAACACTATGTTTTTTAGAAAACGATTTTCAAAAAGTTCAATTTTTTTTTGTTTTTGTATGCCTTAGATGCAAAATTAAAATAAGAAAATAAGTAAACATGATCAGTACCTTCTAACCTCTCCCCCAGACTTTAATCATAGAGTCCCTTGTGTAATAAAAATTTGAAGGAGAAGTTAGAACCAAAACGCAACAACAAGTAGAAAATATGTTATGGTATATACATTGAAAAGGGGTTGGAGTGGTACTGTATTCAGGCTGAGTGGGAGAAAATGGCTGAAATGGGGATCGAGGTGATGTGTCCGGCTTGATTAAAACGTCTGTGGTAGCTCGATGGAATGGCTCGATGGCATCTTGGTGCGGCTCGATCAAGGCGCTGGAACGGCTTGATCAAAAACTTGGTTGCAGTCCCGATCACAACATTTCCGTGGTTTGGCTACGATGACTCTGGCTTGATCACATGTTGATCCGGTTTGATCAAAATTTCATTGGGTTGATCAAAAACTTGAGTTAATCCCGTGTTCTTCTTTTCTCTTTTGCCAAATACCCAAGACATGACCCTAGGGTACCTAAAACACCAAAATCAAATAAAAAATTAAATGAGTCAAAAGAAACACCAAACATGAATGTAAAATTCTATATGTACAGGGATAGACATGGGACTTCCTCCCAAGTGAGCTTGTTTAAAGACACTAAGCTTGACTTCCTGTTTTAATTTTATTGACCCTGAGACGGTTCTCCAAGGAGAACCGAGGTCATTTCACCAGGTTTTCTTCCTGGACGTATCCAACCACCATTGTTTGGGTTGGTTTGGTTGTTCATTTTCAACCCCTTATTAGGCTCTAGAACAAGTATGATTGCTCCATCAGGTAGAATATCTTTGATTATGAAGTTCCTTGAGCATTTTGGGTTCACATCTCTTGGGTAGCGCTTGAGCTTTGGGTTGAGCAGAAACATTGGATCACCCCCTCTTGACACCTGCTGTTGGGGTTTGAAGATTAAAACTTTTTTCAAAAGAGGTTATGCCCGGAGTAGACTCTTGAGGTGAGATGTGCTCAAACTAGTGCTCGAGCTCATAATCTCCTTCTTCTGAAATGGGCATTTTCCCCTCAATACGTGTTATCCCCAGTTTTTTTGTTTCTTCTAACTCTGCAAGAACTCTTGCACTTGGTTATTTGACAACCCCCAATGATTCTATATGATATGAAACCTTGTTTGAGTCCTTCATCAAATCATACGCCAATGAGTCACTACTTGAGTACCCATCTTCATGGTTGTTCTCATCCATCCCATTGACAGAGAATAGCTGACCTTGGATTGTGGGCTTCTTTGTCTTGTCCATGTTGTTGAAAGTCATCTTTGGACCATTCCCCACGTTCAACCTGATGTTTCCTTTCTTGACATTGATCATAGCTCCAACTGTAGCTAAGAATGGCCTTCCCAAGATCAGTGGATCTTTTGGTTCTTTTTCTATATCCAACACCATAAAGTCTGTGTGTATCTCTACATTCCCAATCCTGATAGATAAGTTCTCCAAAAGTCCATGAGGGTTCCTGATGGATCTGTGATAGGTCTAGAATTTAAATCCTAAAATAATACTGCAGAGAATAGTTCAATGTAGCATAGCAAAGGGTATCGAATCCACAGAGACCAGAATATTATACATTTAGTTTTAGTTTCAAATCTGGCTAAAGAGAGAATAATTAAGTGGTTGTGAATCAAAACGGTAAATTGAAAACAGTTTAAACTTATAAAATAAAAGCGTCATGCATCAGGGAAACCACAGGTAATTAGGATTGAAAGTCAATTTATCATGTAGGGATTTTCTTTGAAAATAGTTATCAACATGAAAGACAAATATGGTATAATCTCCTNAAGACAAATATGGGATAATCTCCTCTCGGAGTACTAAACCCTATGCTCAAATTATCAGAGACAAACTCTCGCCATCTTTTAAATAACAGAACATGCATTACAGTTTAGATTCAAGTGTTCATAATCAATCAAGACAATACTCTCGCAAGCAAAATCACTTATTCATCTAGACTAGATCCAACTTCTAAACCAAATCTCTTTGTGCTTATCAGTTTAATATCAATGAACTAGTTAGGTACTCTAATTCTTGCATTAATAACAAGTCTAGACTAAGAACCTAACAATTGTTATCCCCTCATGACGAAGCTAACAATCAAACCCTGATTTCCCAGGAAAACCCTAAAACCTAACTATGGAACTACTCAGACATTGGCATGCAAACACAATTCAATATCAAAGAAGAACTCATAATTAAAATAGAATAGATATATAATAAGGGTTCAGAAATCTTCTCCAAATACATGTTGAATCTTCTCTCCCTCAGTAATTCTCTCAAAATCTAAAATAAAACTTAGTTTTAAACGCCTAAAACACATTGTATATATAGGCTAAAAAAAGTAAACTAATAAATAAGCAAAAATTGGATAGGCTTGAGGACTTGATTTGAAAATTGGAAAACTTATTCTTCTTCTCGGGATAAGTGCCCGATCGAGCAAGTGTTTGCCCGATCGGGCAGTTCACATTTTTGCTCGACTCTTCTTTTTTGCTCGATCGATTTCTTTCTTCATAATTTTCCAGGAACTTCTGCCCAATTGGGAAACATACATGCCCGATCGATCACTTCTTCTGCAACTTCTAATTCTTCTGAGACTTCCTGAAATCTCCTAAAATGCATCGTTTTGCTCCGATTCGACCTGAACACCTAGAATACTGAAATTCTACCAAATATGCAACAAAAACACTCGGAATAATGCAGAATATCAAACATAAACGCCCACTATTATGCATTAAAACCGAGTAATATCAACTCCCCAGACTTAGATCTTTGTTTGTCCTCAAGTAAATCAAGATTCAATCTGGAGAAGAGGTTTCAAACGAACCACACAGAAACTCACAAAATCTTAAAAACCATAAGTACAGTTTCAAATCCAAAAGACACCAATCTCAAACAACTACTTTGACTTAACTGTTTACCACCACTAAACTGACAACCTGTTTCTTACTCTAAATCCCAAATCAATCAAGTATCAAATCATATCAACCAGCTCTTTTTAAATTCAATTAAGTTCAGATTCATGCATTCTCACCTATGGTATATCAATCAATTTACTCAAGTACCTCTTCTATATAAATGCCCATACCAAACAGAGCATCAACCGACTGCTGGTCTTGATCATTTTTCCCCCTTTCTCACTTCTTTTTTTTCTTTTTCTAAAGATTCGCACTTTCTGCATTATTCTTTTCATGTTCGCATTTTTTGCGTTTCCATGATTCTAACTGCTTATCAGTAGCCCGGCAATGATTACGGACATCTAGGTCATGCTTTCAACACGTTTTCTACCGGTTTTTATATTTTTCTAAAGGGAGAGAGAGAAAGGACCCAGACCGTACTGAAAGAACTTGCCGGCTTTACAGAACACTGAAGAGCAAGGTACCTAATTCTCAAAGTATATCAACACCATAAGCAAGAATAATTCAGATTTTAAATTAAGTCCTATCATGGCTGAGCTAGCATCAATTCATCAATAACATAACTTTCAGAAACAAATCAATCAGTAATGGGGTTCCAATCCTAATCTCAGCAATTAATCTAAGTTAGCAATCTAGAGAAAGTGAAAACCATACCCACACTTGGCTATTTATTATCATCGATTTTGATCATGGTTCCTTCAACTCGATAGTCTTAGCTAGTTTAAAAAAAAATCTTTTGAAAATTTCACCAAAAAGACAAAACATCAAAACGTAGTTAGTATCATTACACCCTCCCCCAGACTTACTTCACACCGTCCCGGTGTGAAAATAAATCCAAAAGAAGGTAATGGAACAACCGGAATTGATAGAAAAATATACAATGGATGAAAGTAAACAAGACTATATAAGAGTTCAAGGGAAAGAGGTTTACTAAAAGTGAAGTGCTCCCAAATCTGTTTTGAACTCCTATGCCTCATTTTTGATGCCTACAAAAAGAACAAACACTCAAGAGAAGTGTAAGTAATGGTTGAACAACGATTTGAACAATGATAGTTTTAGAAAATAACAAGAATCAATTGTAAGAGAAACCATTAAGGCATTATGATCGAGCAATACTAATCAAATATTAGTAAGAATCATATAATAGAGGTATCATTCAGAATAGTTAACAACAAGCAATCCGGTATCTCACAATCAATTGGAAAGTAAAGAGCAATGATCAAGCAAAACTAATTATAATTAGCAAGAATCAAGAACTACTTAATAAGAAAAATCCAATCAATCATGAATCTAAAATCAAACCAAGTTAAAGCACAAGAATGATGGTGAATAGTGAACAATGATCTAAGCAATACTAATCAGAATTAGCAAGAATCAAGAGAGAAACCATTCTATCAACCAAAAATTCAAGTGAGAAAGATGAGTAATGATAATAGAAGAAACAACATGGAATGTCATGAAGAAACTTTCACCAGTAATAATATGAAACACTTGAAACGCAAAACTAAACATAAGTAGGTTAGGACTGACTCAAAATAGAAAAACAACAATCCAAAATATACTCTAAATATAGTGGGTTGCCTCCCTCTCAGCGCTTTGTTTAACATCATTTAGCTTGACGGTACCTACCTCTAAGTAGGAATGGAATCAACATCCAGTGATGTTTCATAACAAGCTCCGAATCCAGACATCTTCAGCCTCAGAACCTTACCCATTACACCTTTTGTAAATCCCTTTCTCTTTGAATTCCGGGGTGAGTAAAACTCTAAACTTCGAGAAGGGATTTGAGAACCCTTCGCCTTTCACCTTATACTCAATGGTATCCCCGACTATTGCTTGAGGGATCAAAGTTACTTGATATTCCTTCTTTATCTGCTTTGGTTTCACTTTCACCTTCTCTTTAACCTTAGGATTCCCACTCCTTGTTGAGATTGGAGGCACTTTGTGTTAGACTTCAGCAACTACANAATAGGAACTTCATTCTTCACCTCTACCTCTTTCACCACAGTTAGCCTAAAGATCCCTTGTGGAGGAATCGCTGGATAGAAAAATCGATTCTTAATATTCTTCAGAGATATTCGCCGATTGGGTAAATCAACATCAGCTCCTACGGTTGCAAGAAAGGTTCTCCCAAGAATCAATGGCTCATGTGAATGCTCATTTGTTGTCAAGATGTGGAAATCAACAGGGACTAGGCAATCACCAACTTGTACCAAGAGGTCCGGGATAAAACCACTAGATTAGACAGTAGAATCGTTAGCAAGTGTGAAAGTCATATGAGATTGTCGGATACCTGATAATCCCAAATATTTTGCAACAGTCATGGACATGACGCTCACATTAGCTCCAGTATCACAAAGAGAATATATGAATTCCACTCCATTGATCGAACAAGGAACTAATAACTCCCCTGGATCTTGTACTTTTTTGAAGCTTCCGAAGTGAATTTGGTTGCTTACCTATTAGTTCTTCCTTTTCGAATGCTTTACTAGATATCGCAGGCGCAACTGGGTAGGGAATCTTTGGTTTGTAGTTTTGAGCGTTTTCGGGAGTTCCAGTAATTGGTGGACCGATTGGTCTGGTGGACCGATCGATCTGAAGTATCAGACCCAGAAATTTTCGTTGGACCGATCGGTCTGGCTTGGACCGATTGGTCTAAAGTATCCGTATTTCTCAGGAGCTTTGGACCGATCGGTCTGGCTTGGACCGATCGGTCTGAAGTGTCCGTAGCTTCTGTCCAATCTAGACCGATCGGTCTAATGTTGGACCGATCGGTCTGGGTTTCTGCAGCGATTTTCTTGGTCGATTTCAGACCTGAATCATCTCTTTTGTCCTCCAGCTCGACTCTATTTTTAATCTCATGTTCCTCATCTAATAGATTTGCAACCAAAGACTTACAATAGCTCTTCGGATTATCTTCAACTTTCCCAGGAAAGTCACCAGCTTGTCGTTTCACAGCTTCAAAAGTTTGAGCAACTTGCACATCCAATTGCTTCACATG
>OVBE01006604.1:4419-19632 GCA_900406425.1 Iberis pinnata | reverse complement strand
AAAAATCCTTTATATCTTCTCTTTTGATGGAAGTCATCGCCTTTAGCTCTAAAGTCCCCGCCTCTCGATTTCTACTTCGTGAGCTGGTTGCTTTGTAACAAATGGAAACACCCCTATTTTTTCCAGAAAATATCTCATTGTCTTCTCTATCAAATCTTGGACGAGCCATGGCAGCTAAAAACATTACTTTTCCGATATAATTTTTACTTTGACATGTACGCTATGGTTCTTCTTCGGCGGGTAGAAGATAATAAGTCTCTGTATTCTTTGTCATATAAAATCACTTTTCATCCATATGTACAACATTATACATATCAACAAACTTTGGGTGATCATGCATATAATCTTTGTCGAGCATTGAGACACAAAATGCTAACCGAGCTCTCATATTATCTTCCCTCAAAGTAGGTTTGATGGTGTTTGTATGACGTTTGATGAGTCCTTTTTTTAAACACCGAAATAAAGTCATAGGACTCATATCCAAAGAAGCCGCCAATGACCTTAAATTTTTTCGTCAATGGTATGGAACATTAGCAATTCGAGCAAGATCCATATAAGTTTTTTTCCGACCACAACTACCNCCGAAATAAAGTCATAGGACTCATATCCAAAGAAGCCGCCAATGACCTTAAATTTTTTTGTCAATGGTATGGAACATTAGCAATTCGAGCAAGATCCATATAAGTTTTTTTCCGACCACAACTACCTTTTTTTAAACTTGATACATCAACCATTTCACCTCAATAGTATTTTTGGCTCTTCTCCAAATAAGTTGGACCGTTTGTAGAGGTACATGGAATAGCTCGGAGACTTCTGTTGTAGTAGTTTTCTTCAATTTTCCATCAGCACTCTTTTCCAACAAAGCAAGATAAATTTCTAATCTTAGTTCATTTTATATTTCTCATTCGAATAGTAGGATCTTGTGGAATTTCAATGCTTCATCCTATTATACATATTAAAAAATCAAATTAAATTATGTGTGTAAAAGTATAAGACAAAATAAAATAAAAACGCACTTCATTAATTTCATTAAAAAATAGTTTTAGGAGTGATATATAAATATGAAAATAATTTATCTACTATATTTTCATTGGAAGTTCTTTAATCCTCTCCTAAATAAATAAATAAATAAAAAGTAAGTAAATGAGATACCTAAATTTATAAGTGGACGATTGTCCAAATCTTCATGAAATAAATTTGTTGAATCATTCTCCAATGAAGTAAACTATCTTGTTGGACTTTCATTTAAATCAAAAGAAAATTCTTTTTCATTATTTTGATATGATAAATTTAGATCAAAACTTTGAAAAGCCATAGAAGAGTTAACTAAATGAAGTAGAACTAAACCACTATATATAGAACATGAAAATTTTGATTTTGCCTCCATTATGAAATTTTTGTTTTATTAAATGTCTTTATGGCTCCAAATTTAAATTTTTTTAGAATCTTTGAAAAAATGAGTAGATATTGAAAAATTTGGAAGATATGTTATACATAAATGATTGTTTATAGATAATAATATTATTAGGGAATAAAGATATGTGAGAGAGGAGAGAGGAGAAAAACACAATATTAAGGGGAGTGTATTCAATATGACATTTAGGAGGATTTGAAGTGATTTATGTTTAGTGGAATTTTAAATGATTTGAAGTGATTTTGGAGAAGTTCATGTGACTTATTATAAAACTCTCTACAGTTCGACCTAAAAACAAAAGATTTTGAAACTTTATATATTTAACAAAGAAACTTCACTAAAACATCATCAAATCACTCAGAATCCATAATTTAAAATATATCCAATAACACAGAATTTTATGTGACTTTTTAAAAATTTTATTTAAATAATATCATATTCATGTAACTTTTTAAAATTCTTATTTGAATTAAACTGAATTTAACATTTTAATACAAAATTTTTTAAATATCATATTGAATACACCTTTCTAAAATTAAAAAATCAGTAAAAAAAAAAAAAAAAAAGGAAAAAACAACAACATAATTNCATAATTATTACCTTTCTTAAGTCGGTAAAGATAAAGCCGGTAAAAAAGGAATAATAAATAAGTTAAGCCGGTAAAGATAAAGTCGAAGGACGACAACCTATATTGCAAATACGATAATAGTTGGGCTAATTGGTAATAATGTAAAATACAAATTCTTGATATCTTCCTCACCGAAACTTTCTGGTAGATTTGTCTTCAAATCATAAGAAGAAGTCAAAGACGATACAACAATGGCGTCGTCATCATCCTCCGCTTTCCTCAGCCTTGCGATCATCATAGGTTTCTTATCGATCTCCAGCATCGCCGCACGTCCCTGCAAAACCTTCCTCATCTCCTCCTATTCCCTCTCCATTACCCCAGAAAACCCTAACCTCGAATCCGATTTCTCCTCCACTCGATTCGTCACCGTCTTCGCGATCCGCCGATTAAATCCCCATCATGTCATTCCTTTCTTCGTCAATCGCCGCCACGGATTCCTCCCTTCCGTCGCCGAGAAGCCCCAGGCCCAGATCGAAGATCATCCCCAATTATCTTTCCCTTTCACCTCCGAGAAAATCGATTCGTTCAGAGACCGTACAAAAGATATTCTAAGCGTGGTGGTGGCTCTTCTTTTCGGCGTCGGATGTGGTGCCCTAACCGCCGCAACTATGTACCTTGTCTGGGCTCTCGTCGTGAACCGTCACAGCTACAATTTCGAGGAAGATGATTACGAAAGCGTTGAATCTGATGATCTAAGCCTTAAGAAGATGGGTTACATCAAGATCCCTGCTCCTGCTGCAGCTCCAGTTCCAGCTCCGAGCAAGGAAGCTTCTTAATTCGAGGTTGTTCTTATCCTATCACCNCCCCCAAACAGTAAAAAAAAAAAAAAAAAAACTAAAGCTTTCTGCATATGATTGTCTTGCTTTTACCTCTGTGTTTATGTTTGTTGCGTATCAGTAAATTCGCGTCTTTAATGGATTTATCTAAACCTAATATACTGAATTATCAGTACTTGACGATTTGTGTAGTGAATGTTTATTATTTAAGTGTGACGTAATGGAGATAGTTTAGACTTGATGGTTTTTGATCATATGCATGTCCAGTTCTTGTTGTCTCTATGGTTTGCCCCAAACCTGTGTCCTTTTTAAACAGCTTTCAAGGATGGTCAACTCCTTATACCTTTGAACTTTTTGGTTCATAGGTTTGCTCTAGTCTAGCATCATCTTTCAGGCAATTTATGTCCGTTCTGGCTGATGATGCCCTTTTCTATATACATATCATATTGATGGTATAGCTTGTCTTATTTATCGATGCCTGCCTAGATTTGTTATCTCTTTCTTTTAGTTTGCTTTCAACTTCTTGTTCTTTTTTTCATTTTCATTTTCATTTCAACAGATGTGGTCGAAATGCAGTATTTATATCTTATTTTTTCTTCATGTCCCCGTTCACATGAGGCTGAATGTGTTGTCGCACCACCGTACATTGATCCATGGTGTGTTACATAAACTACCTTTTTAAAGAGTGATAGACGACCAACAAAGTAGCATTATCACACAACAAAAGAAGTGATAATGATAATCTTATGTCCTGATTTGAAATTTCTGAGACCCAAATTGCAAATAAACATTCATACGTGTGAGTTAAAATATGTACAAACAAAAGAAAGATTTGTTGTGTATAGAAATGCACATCATTCGGTGACAGTAATCTTGTTTTCCGAAAGCTATTCACACCTGCAAATTTGCAAGCACAGCTTTTGTAGACTTATCAGCACATACGAAGGAACATCCGGAGACTGAAACGAATACAAGCTGCCTGCCTCATCTTCTAGGAACCTTTTGTATTAAGTATCTTGCAAAACCCGATTGCTTGCTTAATAACTTGTCGTCCGGATTTGGATGAGCCTGCAAAAGATAACATGTGAGTTGTAATTCATTGTTCAAGATATTACTTTGGCTCTTCGAGTATATTGATACTCTTTCATATTACTCCATTTTCTAGATTTATTTTTGTTTCACAAATTTTACGTCTTTACATTGTAATTAATGTTTTCTTCTTCTTCTCAATACCCAAACAAATTTTTGGTTTAGAAAAAATTATTATACACATCTTTTAAGAAAAAAAAATAAACAACATAATATTATTTTTTCTCTAAGCATTAATATTTTGTAAATATTTCTAAAGTTGTTATGATAATGCAACTTGATTCAAGTGGTGGAGCCCACATCTCAATTGTGATTGAACATAATTTATGGCAAATCTATGGCAAATCTAGTATAAATACAATTGTGTTATACATTAAAACACACCAAAGAGAAAACACACTAATATCTCCGGTTATATGGTGTGAAACTGTGAATTTCTTAAATCAAGAATAACATCACCTAACATATCCTTACCAGACTTCTTATCAGCTTGATCAATGGTCAGTTTTTGTTGAGCTATCTAGCTCAAAACTTTTCATTTCTCCGAAGACAATTCCGGAAATTGTGAATCATTGGATGTGGTGGCGTAAGCTGTTGTTGGAAACACAGATGTCCCACACCCTCAACTTGGACCACGACCACGACCACCTTGTCTATGTCGTGTTTGTCCACGTCCTCTCTCTGAGCGCTTCTGCCACCAATCGGGAAATCCCACAACTTCCCAACAGCTACGGTTGTCGTGACCTTGACGTCCACGATGACTGCATACTAGTTTAGTTTTCTGGAATTGAGACCTGCAGCTTCGGTTGTTTGTGTTTGACGAGAAGGACCGAAGCTAGAGCCTTGTCGTGAGACATTTGTTGATTTTCCTTTGAACGTGAAGCGTCTCTACTCTTCTCATATCACTTTTGAACAAACTTCACCAATATTTGGAGAAGGATCAAGCAAAATCAATTGAGAACACAAGCTACCAAATCTCTCATCATCTAATCCCATGACGAACTGATGAACCTTTTCTTGATCCTTTTCATTGGAGAATTCATTAACTGCACCACATGTACAAGTAACGATGGGTTGGTAACTTTGCAATTGTTCTCACAGAGAAGAGAGCTTGCCAAAATGTTCCAATACAAATTTGTCGTCTTGCTGACAGTTCGCAAGCTCTCACTTGAGTTGATGAATTAGCACCTTGATACCAAAAAAGAACTGTGTTTATTGAGGTTACTCCAAGCTAATACACCTCTGTAATATATGTTATTGTTGACCTGACCTTTGGTTCTATAGACGCACGAATCCAGCCCACACGCATCAAATTTACCGTAAGCCAATTCGCAAAATCAGCATGACCTTGCAATGGTTTCATCAATATTTCGTTGATAAAACCCAACTTTCTTTTTGCTTGTAGTGCGTTCATCATCTCCGAAGACCATTCGTTGTAGTTGTCTCCATTCAAAAAAAAAAAAAAACAATCAACGAGTTATGCATCTACAAAACAATTAGAAAAAAAAGTTCAACGTATTATGCATCTACAAAGTATAGTCAATCAACTACTTGATGCATTTGTAGATACCAAGATAGTAACTAAATCACATATTCCAGCTGGAAATGCTCTTACTCATATCGAAATACCACATGAGCATGAAAAAACAAATGATACACATGAATCTAAAGTACGCTTGAAACGTGGTAGACCTATGAGTTCTAAGGATAAAAATCCTAGAAAACGAAAGGAAGCTGAAAAACTTGATACTCCCAAAACAGGGGAAATTTTTTGCAAGAAACGAATCATGAATATAACAAAGATGTAGAGCGTAATGAGCTTGAAGAAAATCACGAGGTTTCAATCAACTACATCCATAACAAAAGAATATGAAAATGAAAGGAAATGGATGATATTAATAATGTTTTCTCTTACCTTTTATCCAAAGAAATAGATGAGGAAAAATGAAGATCCTGAACCAAATTCTATATATGAATGTCAATAGAGACATGATTGGATAAAGTGGAAAGAAGTAATACAAGTGGAACTTGATTCGCTTAATAAACAAAATGTATTCAGACTTATTGTTCTCACACCTGAGCATGTGAAACTTGTCAGATACAAATGGGTTTTCGTAAGAAAACAAAATGAGAATAACAAGATTTTAAGCTACAAAGCTCGTCTCGTAGCCCAATGTTTTTCCCAAAGACCTGGAATTGGTTACGAGGAAACATATTCTCCTGTCATGATGCAATCACATTTAGATTTCTAATGTGTTTAGTTGTTAATGAAAATCTTGAAATGCGTCTAATGGATGTCGTTACAATGTATTTGTATGGATCATATCTATATGAGAATTCCCGATAGATTTAAAATGCCAAAAGTACAATGTTCTAAACCTAAATAACTATGTGCTCTATAACTGCAAAGATCATTGTATGGGTCAAAACAATATGGAAGTATGTGATATAATCGTCTTAGTGAACACTTAACAAAGAAATGATATGTAAAAACTCTTATATGCCCATGTGTTTTCATCAAGAAAACAACAAATAGATTTTTGATTATTGCGGTATATGATGACGATGATCTAAACATTATAGTAAGTCAAAAAGAAATACAAAATGTGTCAAATTATCTAAAAAGAGAACTTGAGATGAAAGGTCTAGGGCAGACAAAATTTTGTCTTGAATTACAAATTGAACACCTAAAAAACGTATATTTGTACATAAGTCCACATATACAAAAAGAGTGTTAAAATGCTTTAACACGATGACGAAACTCCTCTAAGTACTCTTATGGTCGTTCGATCATTCAATGTTGAAAGTGATCATTTTAGACCACCTGAAGAAAATTAAGATATACTTGGTCCTGAAATACCATATCTAAGTGCTATTGGAGCTCTTGTATCTTGCAAATTATAGTCAAAATTATATATCATTTGCAATTAATCTTCTGGAAAGATCCAGTTCGTCACTTACTCGAAGGCATTGGAATGAGATTAAACATGTCTTTTGGTACTTGCAAGGAACCACTGAACTAGGATTATTTATACTAAAATTTCATATGGAAAAATGGTTGGTTTTGTAGATGCATGATATTTGATAGATCCATACAAAACCCGATGACAAACCGGATATGTTTTCACAATCGGAGGTACAACTATATCATGGTGTTCTCAGAAGCAAACATGTGTTGCCACTTCTTTGAACCATGCTGAAATCATCGCACTCCATGAGGCAAGTCGAGAGTGTGCAAGATTGATATCAATGAATCAACACATCAAACCCAACAGTGGAGTTCATGTAAAAGGAGAACCAACTATCTTGTATGAAGACAATGTCGTTTGTGTTGCACATACAAAAGAATGATATATAGAGAGTAATCAAACCAAACATATTCCACCAAAGTTATTTTTGTACATCCAAGAACTCGAGAAGAATAAGGAAGTTGAAGTGATATATGTTAGATCAAGCGAAAATGCTACAAATCTCTTCAAAAAATTACTACCTACCTTAGTATTCAGGAAGCATATTCACAACATTGGAATGCACCACTAAAAAGACTTATAAAAGCGACATCTTCACTTGAGTTAAGTTTGTGTGATTGTACTCTTTTTTCCTTACTTTGGGTTTTTCCACTTAGTTTTTTTTAACGAGGCATAAAATAAATCGCAAGTAAAAGTGATGATGATGGTCTCCAATGAGGAATTTTAGAATAATGCAACTTGAAGCAAGTGGAGATGATAATAGGAAGTTGTAGCCTACATCTCAATTGTGATTGGACAAAATTTATGGCAAATCTAGTATGAATAGGAGTATGTGTGTTGTGCATTGAAACACACCAAAGAGAAAACATCCTCACGTATTCACTATCTCACATTTAGATATAGATAAATATCTTTGTATCCATGTGGCTGCAACTGCCATGGATAACAAGAAGATAGAGATTCCGATATATAGATTATGTTCCAACTATTGTTCGATGGAGATTTGGGCTACAACGATTTATCGTGTACCTCATAAGTCTCAGGGGTCATCCCATACGACATTAAGAAGTTGGTTTCATATTCTCCTGATTCTGTGGTAAAGAAAGGAAGAAATCAAGAAAAAAAATTTCCATCATGTAGAGAGGGTCTCATAAGGAGAAGTACAAAACCACACAATGACAAAAAATCTTTTGTTTGGTGGTAATAGTTTTGAAGAATGATTATCGTTGTTTTCACGTTATATATATTTATGAAGAGCTATTTTATGTGTTTTTATTGGTACAACTACATCTACAACTACATTATAGTTAGTAATATTTGAAGGCACAACTAGAATTTGTTTAATATTTTAAAATTTCAATATTTAATTTTAAAAATGTATTTGGGTTAAAACCGTGTTTCACGTATTTATGCTAAACGTATTCACTATCTCTTTCATATAGTCTTTCTTAAATTACAATATTAGATTAAGTTTCAGACCCAAATTCTTTAGATATATTTTTCCATAATTCATATTTATTCAACAGTCAAATAATGTTCTCATTATATTAGAAGTGAGTTAAACAGAAAAAAACAAATTTTTTTAATATGCGTGCAAATTACAAAAGGAGTACATTATTATTTGATATTTTTCTTATCACCTTCGAATAGACTTTGATCCAACTTGTGTTACATCCATAATAGTCTGAGTTACGTTCGAAAACTCTATAATAAACTAAAAAAATAATCAATGAGCATATGCTAGTGAGCTTCTTCTCCTTCACTTTTTATGTGTTGGTCAACGTTGGTTTAGACTGTGTCATAGGCTTCATTATGTGCATGGTTTTTGTAAGTGTTCTGTCGACTTTTAGTCAATGGTTTGCTCCCCGTCCTACACCCTTTGCCTTCCCATTTGTAGTTTCCATCATAGCTTTGTTGTCTAGATCGCTTACTCGCTTAGGTTGTACTCAAGTTTCTAGATGGTTGATATTGTGTGTGTTCTGGTTCTTCTCTAATAGGCATATCTGGTTTCATATTTGCTGAGTTTTGGATTTAAACGTTTAGCTCATAGTAGATATGAGAGTTTGAAGAACACAACACATTTCAAATAATACAACTTTGTTATTTACTTCTAAAAATCTATACAAACTTTTTCTTTTTACACTTGTATTGTAAGTTATTCACCTAATACTCTTACACGATTTTGATTCTATCTCTTTATCCCCATGTTTGTTCTCACAAGATCTCTCACAAACTCTCTTAAACAACTTTTTTAAAAAACCCTAACCCAGAAAATTAAGAAGGCTAAAAGTGTTGAAGTTCTTCACACTTTTAGCTTCTTATATACTCACTCAAACCCTAGCAATCCTTTTCCTTTTTCCCAATCACTCGTGTTCCTTTCTTTGGTATTTCCAAATCTGTTGTTTCCTTTTCTGTTGCTTCTCAGCTTTCCATTTTCTCCAAAGAAAAACTCCTTTCTTTTCAAGTCTTTCCTTCTCCTTAATCTTCTAGATTTTTTTACGCCCTTTTCACATTCACGACATCTTGATTTCCCGCTCAATCTGTATGTGTAACATCCTGAGCATCTGCACAAATTTTCTGCATTTGTACTTGATCTGTATGTATCACATCCTGAGAGTCTGCTCATGTTTCCAGTCTTGTGGTTCTGTTCAAGCTTCCTGCATTTCCACTTGATATGTATGAACAACATCCTAAGGTTTTGCTCAAGTATCCAGAATCTCCACTTGATCTGCCTATGCAACGTCCTGAGGTTCTTCTCATGTTTTCAGAATATCCACTTGATGTGCTTGTGCAATGTCTTGAGGTTCTGCTCATATTTCCTGCATCTTCAGTCTCCCCCTTTTTTTACTGAGTTTGATAATCAAGCACTCATTGCATTTCAGTACATGTCTCAACATTAGCAAACTATAACATCCAAACACACATATCCAAAAGTTAGTTTCTTGGGTTATACGTTAGCAACAAGACAGTCACAATACGCATAAGTAACCTAACAAATCATAAAAAAAAATATGCTCCTCCTGAATTTTACGCCTGCTTTCTCTCCCCTACTTGGTTGCACAACTCACTCAAAAATATTAGACAGGAAAATAGAGCACAATAAACATAATACTTACATGCATCAAGAATGTGATAATACCCAAGTCGTTTGTTTGCTTTTCCGTTGTTAGCACAAAAGTGTACAGTTTGTCTGAAGAGTACCATCCCTGTATTTATGTGATAGATGAAAACATGAACATGTTGTCCTCAGGTGCAATTCAACTTGACTCACATATGTGGAGTTTCATCATTAGTGCCCAATTATTGCAGCCTAATGTGCATAACACACCCTTCTGTTTAATAAGAAATGAAGCCATCAAGTGAGTCTAATTCGTCCATCATGGAGAAAAACAACAAGTACATCCTTTGGTGATATAGTTCACAACTCACTCATTGACAATATTTGAGAGCACAAAGAGGTGAATTAAGACTCTTGGTAAAATACATCAGGTCATATCTCCATGGTAACAATCCTAATATTCTGAACATGATATCCCCCTTATGGTAGAACATCCTTTATATGCTTAATGAATTGGTTGAGTATAAGTAGAGAGAAATGACAAAAAGTGTGCATGACTTGAAGAAAATCATCAACAAGATTATCCAGCAATGTGTAACAGATCAACAAGAATCACTTATTTAAAGTACAAAGAGAGATCTCAACAAACATACTTACATCTACTTTTATAGAAAACATGGCAAAAAGGTCAAAATATGGGGATCACAGTAAAACACACACCTTAAAATAGTAATTTACCTTTGAGAACTCCACTAGAATAAACACCACTCATCGACTTTTTCTAAAGTGTAACACAATCCTGAGATTCAAACAACATAATAAGTGTATAGTGATTTGAATGGCTAGTCTTTCGCACTAGCATGCCTTCATCTGATGTGATGCTGAGTTTTCAACTTTTTGTGTGCACACATAGGCAGCTGGAATTTCCTTTGGACAAGTGCCCAATATGATAAAAACATGAATTTGTACCATCACTTAACTTCTCAAGTACAAGTTGATTGTAATGATTCTTTATATAGTTCAATGTTTTTTCGTTTTTTTGTCCTCAACTCTTTTACCTCCTCTATGATGCATACAATTGTACTGGCACATACCAGACATCATGACATGCATATCTTTTCCATTTTTATACAAAATTAGTACATGTTGGTACTTTTCTTGTTTGACCTCACATTTGCACTGAATCCTGTCGTGAGTGCCACCCATCTGAAAGTTCACAAATTTAGTGAACTCATTTGGTTTAGTAATGATATTAGCCAATTGAAACTCAATACTTATGTGATCCACCACAACTAATTTCTTCTCAACATGATCCTTGATACAATGATGTCTCAAAACTATATGCCTTGTTCTAGAGTACTGAACAAGATTCTAGGAGATGTTGATTACACTTTGGTTGTCACATTGCATGAGCATGGTGTCTGACATAATTTCAAAATAACTGCTCATCTGTTTCATCCTTAAGCATTGAGTGCAACAACTTTTGATAATATTGTAGTTAGTCTTAACAGTTAGTGAGGACACACTATTCTGATTACGGCTCAACAATATAGAGCGATTGTTAACTAAGAAAATCCTCCTCGAATCATATTTCTTCTGTCGTTCAGACTCCAATGCACTTGAGTGCCATGAGATGCCATAACTTGGGTTGAACACACACCAATACTCAACATGATGTCAAATTAACTCGTTGTAGGATATAATAGACGATCAAACATCCTTCTGGGCAGCAACTGGTCTATATCGTCACCTTGTCCATCTTGTGATAGCTTGCACGATGTACTCCTGAGTGTCTTTTCGATTTTGCACAAGTCTATTCCCAATCGTAACACGAGGTTCTTTGCATAGGTGTTATGTCTCAAAAGTATTCCTTGCTCCTTCTGTTGTACTTGCACACCAAGAAAATAGGTTAGTTTACCACACATACTTTTGTCAAAATTCTATTTTGTCCGTATGAGAAAGTCATCAATGAGATTCTGATCTGTAGCTCCAAACAAGATATCATCCACGTATGTCTGAACTATCCACACATCTTCATTTTTCTTGTATATGAACAATGTTTCATCTTGCTTCCTTGAGGGTATTCTTGTTCCAAGAGAGAGATGAACCATCTTTTACACCATATCCTTTGAGCTTGCTTCATACCATACAGTACCTTCTTAAGTTTGTATATACGCTGTGCGAAATTAGGATTCATAAATCATGTAGGTTGTTCAACACATATCTCATTGTGAACAACTCTATTGAGAAATGCACTGTTGACATCCATTCGATGCAATTTGAAACCTGACAAACACGTTATCCCCAACAGAAACTGAGTGAAATGAAGCCTGGAAACAGGGGAAGCCATCTCATTAACGTCTACTCCTTATACATGTGAATGTCTCTGAGCAGCAATCATCATCTTGTTTTATACCACATGACCATTCTCATCAACTTTATTCTTAAAGACCCACTTAGGCTCATAACATTAACATCAGCTAGTCTTGGTCTTAGCACTCATACTCTAGTTATCTCAAACAACTTTAACTCTTCTTCCATGGACCCAATCCAATACCTTTTAGCTAAGGCTTCCTTGTAGGTATTGGGCTTCATTATGGATACAAAGCATGTGGATCCCACAATCTCTTTGATGTTTATGTGTGTCTTCCCTGTGATCTGTATCACATTTTACAAAAAAAATGATTCTTATAAGTATATGGTGTGTTCACTGTATTAGGTTCTTCATCAAGATCTTCTTCACTGTTTTGTGCTTTTCTTAAACATTTTCTTTGGTGGATATTGATAGATCTACAATGATGATTCCTTCTGAGAAACTTTCATCGATTGTTTCTATCTCTGTAGTCCTCTTGTTGCAAAAATGACACATTGTGTTCACCACAGAGTGCCCACTGAGTATCTTTCCTCTTCCTCCTATCACCATATTTTGCTGCATTTCTTGGTAAAGAACCATGATGTGAAGTAGTTCGAACAATGCAAGACCTGTCAAAACATGTGGTTTGAAACTCACCTTCTAGTCTTCATCCTTTAACTGTAAAATACGAGTATTGAAGCTGTTAACAATCTCTGATTTTTCCCTCAAAGTTCGAAACCAAGTGTAACTGGTGCAATCATCAACCAGGATAGGTATGCATCTTTTCCCAGCAATAAACTTGACTTTATGATGTTGCACTTTTACTTGCTTACCCTTAGATCACAATCTAGAGACAATGTTGTCTTCCACTTTTAACTTGGGTATACACTTGATTAGCTCTTGATTTGCTGTTATGATCCGTGTTATCACACTCATGTCCCCATAATTCCTATGCCATTATAACACTTGGTTGGTGAGTGTTGATGTGAAACATTTTCCAAATGGATTCATATATAAATCTTTCCTGATCACACTCCTTTCGGTTTAACTTCACATGTCTTGTACAGTGCTTGATAATCACACAACATACTGACATTCGTCTTGAATCCTTCAACATAGTATATATCATGTAGACTGGGATTGCTATCACCCCTTGTGACATCTTTTTCATCGTTATTCCCTATCACCCAAACACCACATGTACCATCTCCACTGGTACTTTTTACAAGTTCTTTTAAGCATGCTAATCGACTTGTGATATCTTTGGGACAATCACTGTCAGAATACAATCCAATATGTGATTCTTCAGAAGTATAAGCTGAATTGCAACAGAAGAACTCTTTTCTTAACTATGATTCGTCGTGATATCTTCTGCCAGAATGATATTTATGCTGAAAGATGATCTGAGGAATCCTAGTGTTCCACCATAAGCATTGAATCTTGAAGAGACCACACGTTTCACAGTTATAACCCCTAGAATGGTTGTCATTGTCATCTTGATATTTCTCCCAGAGATCCCTTTTCAGCCTTAACAATGGCTTGTCTTTTTGAACTTTTACCTTGATGCATTATGACAGGTTCAGACACGTGTTATTTGGTAGCCTAAGGTTCATAATTTATATGTGCCTTTACAATTATTGTTGAGTCCAAAAAGACTCCCTATGACCAAAACCACAGTTCCCAATGTTGGGTCTATATGTGATGAACAACTTATCACAATCCTTGTTTGTGTGCGATGATACAAGATTCTGGTCCTTGATTTAAAACAAACTCTCACTATCCTTGCTCACAAAGGATTTCTCTCTCCCTTTTTGTTTGGTCTGGCTGTCTCCTTCACTTCTGCCTTCAGATATGTTGCTGGTAGGCACTGCACATCCTTGCCCACAATCATAGTCCTTTAAATACTTTCTAATAATCTGATCAACCTCATCTTGTTTGTTCTTGTTGTAGCCTTCACTTATGCCTTCAGATTTGCTATTGGTAAGGACCTCACGTCTTTGTCCACTGGTAGAGACCTCATGTCTTTGCCTACAATCATGGTTCTTTAAATACTTTCTAATAATGAGATCCACCATATCGTTAACTGGTTTGAGTGTGATGTTTTGCTTAGACATTGTGCACACATCTCCTTTCCTTTTAATATTTTCTTGTCTGATTTCGAGCTCATTTTTGGCTGAAATCTTCAACACTTTCTTATTTACCCATCCGGAGCCTCTCAAATTCCAATTTTAGCAAGTAAATTCGAGTTCTTTTGGTGCTTTCTTGTATATGTAAATTCAACCAGCCGTAGTTGTCAGGACCAAGCACCAGATCTCTTGCCAGAGGGAAGTGTTGAGTGTTTTCCATACCCTATCACATGATCTAACCTGTTTGAGAAAGAATATCTTTTATTACGTTAGATGCATGCTCTAATACCAATTGAGAGTTTGAAGAACACAACACATTTTTCACAACCACTCTCAATTACTAACAATTGACCTTACTTGATGAGGAAGTGACATGATTTCATTAGCCCTTGGTCTTTGATATAAATCTAGACAATATTTATCACAAAAATTCATATTCTCACGAAATTATGTTTTATATTGTGTTCATTTTGGTCTTGAACATATCTAGTTGATGATGAGTGAACTTCGAGAATATATCCTCACTTTCATTCTCTTAAAAACAATCTCATTTTACACTTACAATGTGAAGTTCAATAAGATCTTTCTGTTAGGATAAGTTTGAAAGAAAACGAAATCACAAAAAAGGAAAAGGAAACTTGAGATGCAATTTATTCCTAATCAAAGTTGAGAGATTTAAGTTTACCTTTTAGGAGTTATCTAATAGATAACAAATTAAGAATCCTTGTGGTTTTAGGAGATATCTAAAACTATATATAGTGGATTTCTGTAGGAGAAAAATACGAGAGAGAGAGAGAGAG
>OVBE01006603.1:0-19635 GCA_900406425.1 Iberis pinnata | reverse complement strand
AACCATTGGAGAAGCATTCAGGGACTTGATCCTCACACCTAGGATCACATCACTATGGAAGTGGATGCTCCTGTTGCACAACGACTTGAGGAACCACCTAACTCGTGGATCTCTGGATATGTATTTTAGGTGGATATGTTACAAATTTCTTCAAANGTAGTCAAATGAATATTATGGCAGTGACATACGTGGTGCTCCTTTCCCGGGTTTCAAACCAGATTTTAGTGCTGAATATGAATGTTACTGAGAGGTGATACCTCCACATCCGCAAGACATTTATAACTTTGGTTCGATGGACATGGTGAGCATAATTTAATACGTCTACCGATATGTTAAAAATGGTTAGTAAAATATACTGTTCTTTATCTGCAGAAGACGTGATGCACTCAGGTGTTAACTCAAATATATTCACTGCAAGTACACATCAAACGCAGTAGTATAAGAGGGATTGAATCCACAGAGACCAAGAACGTAAGACTCTCGATTTAAAATCAAATTAAGCTAAGAACAAATAAAATAGTGGCTGTGATTAGAAAATAACAATAATGATAAAGTAAAAAAGGTTGTAAGAAAATAACGAAAGCGCTAGGAAATAGGGAATTCTGCAGGTATTCAGGTTAAAAGTCAAGGTCAACATGAAGGATTTTCTTTGAAAATAGCTTAAAAATAGTTCCCAACTCAAAAGACAACAATGGACTAACCTTCTCCCGAAGTATTAGATCCATATGTTTAAATCACTAAAGATAAACTCCCCGCATATTTAGATGATTTAAACATGCAATAATTTAAAATTCAATATGTTCATAAGCCCCTAAGACAATACTCCCGCAAGCAAAGGCACTTATTCGTCTAACTAGATCAGACTTCTAAACCAAATCCATTTGAGTTTATAATTCTAAGATCAACGAACTAGTTAGCTACTCTAATTCATGCCATAGGTACAAATTTAGACTGAGAACCTAACAATTTCAATTCATTCTATCAAATCCTCACAATTAACCTGGTTTCCCTAAGAAACTCTAAAACCTATAAAGCGAACTACTCAGAAATAGCTAAGTTAACACAAAACATAATCAAAGAAGAACACATATTCAAAAACAAATTGTATAAAAATAAAAGATAGAGTTTAGAAATCTTCTCCAAAACACATTGATGGGATTCGTCTCTCTATAAAAGCTCTCTAAAAATAAAACAAGCGATAATGAAAATAACCCTAAGCCTAAGGCTTTTATAGTTCCAAAAGTAAAGAAAATAAAAATTCAATAAAGAAAAACCAATAATAAGTCTTGAGGACAAATGCGCATTTTTGCTTGGTTTCATGATTCTTGTTCGTGTAAAGGTATCGGTCGATCCATTGTAGGATCGATCAATCTGTGCTTCAAAAGGAATCGATCGATCTAATTTGCCGTAAGTTCTCTAAGAGCTTGGATCGATCGATCCATGCTAGGATCGATCGATCTCCTCATAAGTGCAAGTCTGGATCGGTCATTCTTCAACCTTGATCAATCCTTCCATCCTTGTTTAGTCCGTTTGCACTTGAATTCTTCTGAAAACCATCATTTTCGCTCCATAACGTCCCAAAAAACTAAACTCCTGATAACATGCTAAAACCACCAGGAAAATACTCGGATAATGCCAAATAATAAGTATAAATACCCACTATAAAGCATTAAAACTGAGTAATATCAATTCTCCCATACGTAGATATTTGTTTGTCCACAAGTAAAGCAAAACCAAATCTAGAGAAAATGTTTGAAAACTTGACCACACATGAACTCTCAGAATGTCAGCAACCCTAAGCTCAGATATCAAAAACTAAAAAACATTAATCTGAGACAACCATTGCAAATAAACCGTTTACCGCCACCTAACTGACAACATGCTTTCTACTCTCTATCCCAATCAATCTAACCATCAAGTCACATCAACCAGTTCATAAGATTGAATTAAGTTCAAATAGGTGCATTCTTACATATGGGGTATCGATCAACGCACTAGAGTATTCATCATTCATGATCCCCATACCAATTCGAGTATCGATCTACTTCGGATCTCGTCCCAGTTTTCTCCTTTCTCACTTCTTTCATTCAATTTTTTCTGCTTTTGTAAGCTTTGTTTTCGCTTGCTTCTTTTATTCTTCTTTTTTTCCTTTTCTTTTTAGCAGTTTTTATTGAAGAGAAAGAGAAGGGGATCGAAATCATACTGAAAGTATTGTTGGTTTAACATAGGGTTGAATACAAAAATATCTAGCTCAATATATTCCAAAACCATAGATGAGAATATTTAAGATCAAATTTTTTCATAACAAAGTAAAGCTAGCATCAAATCATTAGCAATCCAAAAGACCATAACTTTCAAAAGCATATCAATCAATCAATGGGGTTCCAATCCTAAATGCAACAGTTAATCTAAGTCAGTAATCAAATATAAATCAATTCTAAACTCACACTAGGCTAATAATCATCACAGATTCTAGTCATTGTTCCTTTGACTCGACTAGACTCGACTAAATCAAACGAGTAATTTTTGAAAACTTTCATCAAAATGACGAAACATCCAAAAAGACACAATATATGGTTAGTAGCTATATACCCGGAAACAGCGCCAAAAAGTAGATACACTCAGATTTTAACCCAAATATATTCACTGCAGGTACAAAGCGAACACAATAGTATATGAGGGATCGAATCCACAGAGACCAAGAACGTACGACTCTCATTTTAAAATCGAATTAAACTAAGAACATATAAAATAGTGGTTGTGATTAGAAAATAACAATAACGATAAAGTAAAAATGGTTTTAAGAAAATAATGAAAACGCTAGGCAATAGCGAATTCCACAGGTATTCATGTTAAAAGTCAAGGTCAACTTGCCGGATTTTCTTTGAATTTAGTTCTCGAATCAAAAGAAAACAATGGACTAATCTTCTCCCGAAGTATAAGATCGCTATGTTTAAATCACCAAAGACAAATTCTTGTCGTATTTAGATGATTTAAACATGCAATAATTTCATATTCAATATGTTCATAAGCCCCTAAGACAATACTCCCGCAAGTAAAGACACTTATTCATCTAGAATATATCAGACTTCTAAACCAAATACCTTTGATTTTATAATTCTAAGATCAATGAACTAGTTAGCTACTCTAATTCATGCAATAGGAACAAATCTAGACTGAGAACCTAACAATTTCAATCCATTCTATCAAACCCTAACAATTAACCTGGTTTCTCTAGGAAACCCTAAAACCTAACAAGCGAACTACTCAGACATAGCTAAGTTAACACAAAACATAATCAAAGAAGAACACATATTCAAAAACCAATTGTATAAAAATAAAAGACATGGTTTAGAAATTTTGTGCAAAACACATGGATGGGATTTGTCTCTCTGTAAAAGCTCTCTACAAATAAAATAAGCGATAATGAAAATAACCCTAAACCTAAGGCATTTATAGTTCTAAAATAAGGAAAGTAAAAACCCAATAAAGAAAAACCAATAATAAGTCTTGAGGACAAATGCATCTTTTTTCCTGATTTCATTCTTGTTCGTGTAAAGGGATCGATTTATCAATTGAAGGATCAACCGATATGTGCTTCAAAAGTGATCGATCGATCCAAGTGGGATCAATCAATTCAAGTGGGATCGATCGATATGATTTTCTATAAGTTCTCTAGGAGCGTGGATCGATCGATCCTTGCTAGGATCGATCGATCTCCTCATAAATGCAACTATGGATCGATCATTATTCAACCTGGATCGATCCTTCCATCCTCATTTAGTCATCTTGCACCTTAGTTCTTATGAAAACCATCCTTTTCGCTCCAGAATGTCTCAAACACCTAAAATCACAAAAATATGCTAAAAACACAAGGAAAACACTCGAGTAATGCCAAATAGTAATTATAAATACCCACTATAAAGAATTAAAACCGAGTAGTAACAAGATGCCAACCATTCCGATTGCAGATGCTCATGAAAGTTCATATAAGGATTATGTAACTCCTATTTATCGATTTTAAGTATTGAATCGAAAAACTTTTTACAATGGACAAGATATACTATACGTGGACTAACTAATGAATGTCCAAGATATATAAGATACAAATTAAGAAAGATTCACTTTCGCTACTCATTTGGGGGATGATTCTAGTAAAACTTGGGACACACTAATGGATGAAAAAGGACGTCATTCAGAGAAGAAGGTACCTTCCCATTATGTTCTCATTTATTAATGCATGTTTGTGCGATGTTGTCCTCATTATCATACTTGTCTATGTCTCACTCATTAAAAAATCAAAGTACCGAAAGAGCCTATAAAGAAGTTACTGATGATGATGGGATAATTCTAGTGAAACTGGAGACACACTGATGGACGAAGAAGGACGTCTTTCAGAGAAGAAGGTACCTTCCCAATATGTTCTCAATTTTTAGCACGTTTTTGTGATATTGTCCACATTATCATACTTTTCTGTTTCACTCATCAGGAAATCAAAGTATCTAAAGAGCCTTCAAAAGAAGTTGCTGATGATCATGGGGATAATATTACACTTGCTGAGCTAAAACGTTCTGGGAAGAGCCCAATGGAGGTTCTTGAAGAACGTCCAAAGAGGGTCAGAAGACATCCCAATAGATATCGACAATCAGTCATGCCCATCACGGTTGTCCATTCCTCTCATGTCCATGAATCATTTGACAAAGTCGATGTTTCATTAAAGAAGAAATTCATGGCTGAATTGAAAGCATACAAGGGAAAGTAAGTATAATATGTTGTAAATAATCAAATATATTCCTTTAGTTAATACATAAATATTCTTAATTAACATTAAATATTTGTGTAAGACTTACAATGTTGATGGACATTTGGTTTTCCATTTTATATTCAAGGACATAGCTACCCCTAGAACTGGATTGATACACCTATGAGTACATATAATATCATTCATTGTAAATTTAAGCAGGTTTCTTAGCTGACAACGTATTTTTCATATAGCATGTCGAAGCACTATTGAGCCTCATTTTGCGTAGACTTAAAGATACATAAGTACAAGACATAGTTGCCATACGCAATAGATGGTTCATCCACTTGCTGGTTGACGAACATCGTCAATATACTAGCCAAAAATTAAAAGCATGGAAATGGAACAGCACCATCAAAAAAAATTTCCAGGGATTTGTCCCAAGTCGATTCAACAAACTACCTTGGTATTCTAAGTTTTAGACTGTTTACGCCCCTATGAATTGGGGCAAAGGGTATTGGGTTTCACTTATAATCAACTTAAAGGAAGGTAAGATTGACATATTAGATTCGTTTCAGAGTGGTTACACTGATGAGTAGGTGGACGAGATCATGAATCCGGTGAACGAAATCCTAATTTTGATTGTCAACAAGTTGGTGAACACAGAATCAGCTACCATGTCTGTTGTGGCTACCTTTTCCCACTATAGTCTCCCTGATGTACCTCAAACGAACGTTTTGGCGACTGCGGTTCTTTCATCAGTCAAGTTCATTGAGCTTTATGCACAAAGTATTGACTTCAAGGGAATCACATAGGATATGGTGGAGAACATGCACAGTCGGTATGCAACTGACCTGTATGAGGAATACATTCAACTAGTCATCTAGTTGGTCAAGTTTTATTGCTTAGTTCTTGTGTTTGGTTAACTTTAGTAAAAGCTTATCAGATTGGTATTTGTATAAACAATGTTTTTAAGTGATAATCTATGATATTTTTAGTACATTTATTATTCTCAGACCATTGACATAATTATTAAAATTGTTTATGGATAATTACAAAGTTCATATAAAAAAGGGACTAAACAGATAAGATGTCTACCAACAAAACTTACAATTATGAACTTTTGTATCAGCATAACCTTAGAACTTACTTTACAATTCTACAAACTTGTCTACTAGACTAACCATATAAGAAATATGATAGACTCACATTAAAGCAAAACAAATGTTACGATTCTACATTCGACAATGGGCTGACATTTAAGTAAAAATAATGATGGACACAAATAAACATGTTGTCCATCATGAGAAAGTTTCAAAAGTTTTATTGACTTGTTTGACCAAATCTACATAGACATGATCGCGATGAATTAACTTGTCTGCGACTGAAAGATAGAACCTGATACTGATGGAATTTTTAAACATGGACACAAATAAATTATTTGTCTATAACCTGCGTACGAAATATGTAAAGATGGACATTAGAATCACTAGTCTACGACCGAAATGTATAACCTCCTACCAAAGGTGTGATAATTAAAAATCTTTTTATCACCATTCAATAATATTTTAATCGTAGACATGCACACCTCGAAGACGAATATGAAGTTATACATGACCCAATGCCACTTAATCACATTTTTTTCTAAATACATAAACTAAATTTCTTAAATTCTCTATCAGCATAACCTTAGAACATGATTTACAATTCTACATACATGTCTACTAGTCAAACTATTTAGCAGATATGATGGACTGACATTAAAATAAAAACAAATGTTACATTCCTACAGTTGACAATGCATTGGAAGTTCTGATCATGAACTACAAAATATTTCACCATTCAATAATATTTCATTCGTAGACAAGCACTCCTCGCAGACGAGTACGCATATATAATATGTCAATATTTTCCATTCATCGGACGGACATTAGAAACTTTAACCAGCAATGAGAAATATCTCAAAGCTAACAAAAATAATTATAAGATATATTGTTCTTTTAAAAGACTCTTGCAAAACCATTCAAAATAATATTGTCTTCTAAATTGGGTTTTTGCAACTTGCCCTATTATATCCATACATGTGACATGTTGAACACTTTTGCTTCACCCTTGGTGTCCCTCTTCTCCCCTGCAAATTCTACGTTAGTATATAGGACTTATGCATATTTGTGAACAAATTAAATTATTAAATAAACATACTCATGATAGAAATCTAGTGGTCCTTGGTTTTCCTAATCCTCTCTTCGTCTTAGGTGGGTTGATCGTCTCCTCGTCCACAGGAATATTTAAGTCCCTCTCTTTTCAAGTGGAACAATTGTTTTCTTCCATAGCTTCTCCTACGTTTTCACAGAATAACACTCCCTTACCATTGTGTAGATGTCTACGTTCTTTATTCTAACACATGTAAGAGCATGCCAACATGGCATCAACAACACATCAAACACCCTACAAGTGCAAGTCTTTTTCTGTAAGTCAATCGTAAAGACGCACCCATTACCGTCATTAAATTGATTAAGCCTCTATGTTGCTGCAAGCACGACATAATTAGTAGTGTCTTTTAGATGATTTATAAGTAGGACTTTAATTTCTGGTGTACACTTGGTGGACATATTTCTAGATTTGTTTCTTCGTGTGCAAAACAATTTCATCAGCATTGTACGAATGGATTCCACCATGGTGGCAATAAGTAACCCTAACGATTCTTGAAGTACAGGATTCAAGGATTTTAATACGTTGCTACTCATATGTTTGTAACGCATACCTGAGAAATGAGCTAGTGCCCAATGGGGCAAACCGATGTCTACCAGATACCTAGCCCAGTTTTTGTTTCGATGATGGATCTCTTCAAACCAGTACCTAAAATCACTCGAGGTCTATGTCATTGATGCATTTGACACCATCATTGCAAGTCCATCAAATTTGAACCTATCTTTAGCATTCCTACATAAATGTACAATACAAGCGTCATGTTGTTCTAGTGGATACACGCTTCGTAAACCACCATATATATCCTGATACCTATGATAGATGAATATGAGATCCTCATTTTACCCAATGAAGTGTGACAAATACGTAAAAAAATCATGTCTACCCGGGTGTGTTCTTACCATCAATTATGCCAAAAGCCGAAGGGAATACCTAGTATTTCCCATCTTATCTACTGGGAACGACCAAACCTTTTGATATTTTCCTTTCGTATGTGTAACGTTGATGAAAAACCTTTTGTAGGTACTTATAACCTGCTACTGAAGCGCCCATAGCAAAAAACAGGTACTTGAATAAGATATTCCCACTGGCTGACTTAACAGTTTTAATTTGTACCTGGATTTGTTGTCTCTAGAAATATCATATACGTGGACAAGAACTGGTAGTTTTCCTCCTTGTTGCCCCATGCTTTTTCAGTTGCAATCTCTTTTGTTTTACAAGCCTTCATATATGAAATAGTGACATTGAGCTCTGATAACACTGTTTGAGGTACCTTGCAAGTTCTTAGTCCTTTCTGTCCATTAGCATATTTGGATTTTAAAAGCTCACCTAAAATTTTGTTGTCGCCTTCTTACTGTAACGCAATCTTGATTCCAAATCACATGTATGTTTCAAATTTTTCGTCCTTATTTTCATGTTTTCAGAGTCGTGGTGTCTAGTGGCATATATCATCCAATCTCATTTCTCGTACTCGCATACCACAATCACTCTCGTCTTTTCCGAACTTCTCACCTTAAAGGTGAACAATCTCTTAACTGAATACATAGAGATAACCTTATGTAATTCAGCTTTAATTTTAAAAACTAAACTAACATATAGTGCATCTTTTCCTTTTCTCAAATTCATGTTTCCTTTGTCACTTCTAATCAGCTTCACATTGTCTTTGAAAGTGGTTGGATCGATGGCAAAAATAGGTTCTCAAGGGACATGGACGTGTCATACGAACCAGATTCACCTTCTCGTGCATCATCATGTTGTCCACTCATTGGTTCTCCATCAAATTTAGTATGTTGTTCCCAGTTAAATATCACTAGCTCGTGTCTTTCGTATTCACAGTGTCCTTCTTCATCTACTGTAACATTGTTTTCTATACTCGGGAAACCCGTTTGCATGCCAATCATTTGATTTCCATGTATATTTTGTCCATGCAAACTTGAAATACCATCATTACCACTAACTTCGTTTCCATCACTATCGTCCCCCGTTTTCTTTCCACCCGTTTCAAATTCACGTGGTTGTCCACTTAAATGATCTCCATCTAATTGTCCACAAATATTAAAATTTGCTTGACCATCAATCAAAACCAATTCGTGTCCAACGGACCCGACACCCGCATCTTGTCCACCTTATATCTCGTTTGTTTCAACCATATCACCCATATACCTTGATGATTCCCCATATTCTAACACCTTATTGTATCTTCCAAATGTCTCAATTGTCCTAATTATCTCTAGATACCCACCAGTCATAAAGGTTTCTCCATCATACATAAGCCTAAATGAGTATGGTTCCCATTGTGTTGGATACTCAGTGTCAATTAAATATGTCATCTAGTCAAAGTTATAACTAGGATATCCATCTTCAGCACTATATTCACCAGAACTTTTAATATGTGCTTCATGATCGTCAACACATTCATTCCTCGTAGGCTGACCGGAAAGTTTCTGCTTTTTAATCACTTGTTCATCATTATCCACTTCTATAAAACTTGCCCATCATCATTTTTGGAAATTGATTTTCGGTGGACGTTCTCTAGTTGACTAACTTCACTAAGGAACTCATTGTCTTTGTTTGAATGGTCACCTTCATTTATTGTCCTTATTGCGACCTTAACATTGTCTGCACCTAATATGTGTCACTATAATCCCACATGTATCATCTTTCATCTTTATACTCAGGAATAATTTTAGTCCACCATTTTTGAGTCTTTCCATCCTAAACATTTCCAAACTATCATCCGAATCGATATTGATGGGGGGCATCTTATCCTATGTGAATACTGTTTCAGAGCTCTCGCTCCAGAAACTTAAAAATAGTGTCTCTGTCTTTTGCTTCGTCCCAAATGCATTAGAAACTTTTGTCCTGAAACTTACAAAGTTTTCATCTACACTCAATGCTATACACTTTTCATACATATTTCCCGACACACTGAAATGTCATCTTCTAGTGTCCATGCACTCTCTTTCTCTGACAATGATAAATACCATATTATCCATTGCATGACAAAACCTGGAAAGAATTCATATCTAGTGAACATCTTTCACAGTTGTCCGAAAATGCATATTACAACGCTTTTTGGCCTTTCAAGTCTTCTATTTATACTTAATGTTGTTCGATCCATTCAGCATTAAAATTTTCAAAAAAATTGTTGAAGAGTGAGTGCTCTTACCTGCCAAGAAAGTTCTTTAATTTCACATTCAACTCGGCCACAGTAATTGCAAAAGATTATGCTAAATGAAGGTTATATCGACCTCTATTAACCAATGAATATAGTAATTAATGGCATTTATTACTAATAAATCCATGTCACATCATGTCTGTTTACATCCGGCACGTTTGTTTTTTTACAGCAATTTGCACACCAAATATCTTAGGTCACACTGGTAATCGTACAAATGCTATTCTACCACATTTTTTGGCATTTCGACAATAATATTTCTAAATGGTATTTTTGGCGATTTGGTCCACTGATTATAGCAGTTTCACTAATTGTCACATAATAAAATGTAAATGAGTTGAAATATTGACACCTAATCGCAATGGAAATGTTGGTATATTCTGTAGTGACTAAGAGTTATCAAAAACACAAAATACTATTAGGAATCATTTAAACACTTTTACAAAGTTGTTTAATCAGATTTATTTAACATTCACACTTGGATTTGAGACTGACCAATTCCTAATCTACCCAACTCTCTTCACAACAACAGTTGTGATGCACTCTTTTTTCACTCACCAGTGAACCCTAAAACCTAGACCTTGAACTTATCTTTTATTCTTTAAAAAAAAAAAACTCTCTGTATCTTTTTCTCTTTGTGCGCTGAATGCATGAAAACCCTCGTTAATTTTTTACGAGCCTTTTATCTCGTTAATTTCTACGAGCCTTTTATCTTGTTAATATGGATGAGTCTTTACTCTTGGAGTTTTCTTAGGAAGACACATTTTCTTATTCTTAACTAAGTTATCTTTCGTTTGTTGAGAAAAAATATTATCTCAGTTTGTTCGAGAGCCGGATCTGAACACATACATAAATATGAAACATTTTAATGGGGCCTCCAAAGTTGTAGAAAAATGGATCTATCCTCGATCGAGTGGTGACAAAGAAAAAACCAAGTAGAAATATGGAGATGATCAAAGCAAACAAAACTTTTTTCTTGGTTGAACTCTACTATGAACAAACAAACAAATTCTCTTGGGCTTGAAATTGTTCAACAGACGTTACAAAAATCATTGAAATTGTTCAATTAGATTTTAAATCGATACAAAACATTATACACATGTCTCTCTCAGAGTTGGTTTATAATTTAAAATTTATTGGTAATAATTTGGATTGATTATTAATAATAACAAGTTGCATAAAAAAAATTATGAGACTAATTTAAAATTTTTGATTAGGAGAAAGTGTAGTTTTCAAACAAAGATCTATTTTTCAAATTTTAAGTTTATTTTAGAGGTATTTTTTCAAAATTATTCATAAAAAAATACAATTAAAAAGAAAAGAAGAAGTGAACATTTGTGGTCAAATCGGCTATTAACAAGTTATCCAATATCATAATCTCTTTGAAAATTCATTGGTGTATGTTAAGCGCTTCATATTTCATATCTCCTAATATGGTAACACTAGGATAACGCAAGATTAATCACCTTTGATTTTTTTTTAGGGCTTTATAATCCTCTTTTGTTGAAAAACTTCGACGTCCCCAATGTTGACTTCATCTCCTTCTCCGCGTCTCTACTAGCGGACAACATCATCGATCGGTAAGTTTTATTTGTTGTTCTTTTGTAATCTACGACTTGTAGTCAGATCTAGAGGCATGTTCTGCGTTTGTTGAACTGCAAAATGATATTTTTATGTGATAGAAATCTGTGACTCAAACCTTACAATATGAGTGTTATATATATTACGACAATCGAATAAACTAGCCGTTGATGAAAGGTTTTATAATCGTAAATATGTAAATAGTGTTTTGTGTATATCTATATAATAAGGGAGATTCTTATATACATGTTGTACGGATAATGACACAGGTTATATTATTAAATAAAATCTCCAATGGATCCGCACGCAAGAGCAGAAGAAGGTCAACATCAGAACAACACTGGTAATTTATCTTATTTTGTTTGATGATGTCGTTTTCAGAGGAGTTTGTATGTCTTGTAGTTACTAGTTATTAAGTATATTAAATTGTTATTCAATACACTTTGCCTGATATTGATTTGTTTTGGTTTCGGATTTTAATGGATTTGAAAATGTATTCAAAATATGAATACAAAATCTTAAATTTGCGGGAAAGTTCTTGTGTGTTTTAAACGGATTTATAATTAAATACTAGTTAAAAATACGTGTCGAATTTAGTAAACGATACTAAAATTTAACAAAAATATATCCTAATATTTTGTAGATTTCCAAATCAATCAAAAATATAGTTTTCGAAAACCTGTAGAGTTTTATTTGAGGATTTTATTTCGCGCCGAGTTCTGATAGATATTTGAAAAATGCTCGAATCATAAATAAAACTTTGTAATTATTTCAAACTTTGTAATTATTGTAGTGACAAATATACTGCATTGATATGATGAGTGTGATATTATTTTGTTTGATGATGGCGTTTTCAGAGGAGTTTGTATGTTTTGTAGTTACTAGTTATTAAGTATATTAAATTGTTATTCAATACACTTTGCCTAATATTGATTTTTTTTTGTTTCGGATTTTATTGGATTTGAAAATGTATTTAAAATAATATACAAAGTCTTAATTTCGCGGGAAAATTTTTGTGTGTTTTAAAACGAGGTAATAAATACTAGTTAAAAACACGTGTCCAATTTAGTAAAGGATACTAAAATTTAACCCAAAAAAATCTAAATATTTTGTAGATTTCCAAATCAATCAAACTATAGTTTTCGAAAAAAAGCTGTAGAGTTTTATTTAAAGATTTTATTTCGCGCTGAACTTTGATAGATATTTCACAAATGCTTGAATCTTATAGTAAACTTTGTAATTATTTCAAATACATTTATAAACATAATAGATCCTAACTCGCGCTGTCTAGACAAAATTAATTTTAATATATCTCTAATAGATTTGGTTAATTTAATAAATTTTGTAATATTTGTTTTGTTATTTTGTATATGATGTAGTATGTATATTGACATAGATAAACTAAATTAATGTATTATGTAAGTTGGCTATATAAAATATATGTTTTGTTTTGTACGCATTTAGTTGTTGTTATGTGTGAACGATGCTGCTGAAACGTTTTCATCATTGCATTGTGAAATGAGTGAATATTAGAGAGTTGTATATATGATTTGAAAATAAATCATAAAATGTATGTTGTGTTTTTTCGAATAATGTACATTATCGTTATGTTATGTGTGAATAGGGATGGTCAAAGGTTTTTATATAACCAATTTTATCATTTCACTAATTGTCATAAGATATATAAATATAATTTTTTCTTTTTAAATGAGTGAATATTAGAGAGTTGTATATATATGATTTGAAAACAAATGTATTAGAGAGTTGTACTATGTAAGTTAGCTATTTAAAATATACTTTTGTCTAATGTATCCGAGGTTTATGAAACATGCAGTGGTTACAAGAGAGGAAAGAAAGAGGAAGAACCATCCAGTTTCTCCTGTGCATTCTAACGATGGAACACATGGAGGCATTAACAAGAACAACAACAACCGATTTGTGACACTAAGAGTTACAGCTGACAGCTTCAGAAACAGTAAATTGGTGAGTTAATAACAACTCATTTTGGTCTTATATATATACCACAAAACAAGATTGTCTTGTTTTAATAAATTTGTCCATTACTGGAAATATTTTGTAGTATCTTCCATACCCATTCTTGAAAGAAAATGGGTTAATCAAAACTGGAATGTTAACACTCTTGGGAAGAAATGGAACAAGGACGACGTCAAAACTTGTACAGGAAACTAAAGGAAGAGTGAATGTAGGAAAGGGTTGGAAATCTTATGCTAAAGAAAACAACTTGGAGATTGGCATGCGCTTCACATGGCAATTAATATGGGAAAATGAAAATCCTGTGTTTAGTTTGTTCAGTGTCAATTCCAAAGCTGATAGGTTGCAAAAAGGAGAGTCATCAAGTTCCAAAGCTAAACGTCGAGACAAAAACATCACAGAGGTGACGGGAAATTCATTAATCCGGTTTGTGACAATAATACCTTCACCCAAAGATGTCACCGACTTTACATTTGTAAGTCATATAAAAAGCCCAACTTAATTTATATAATATTGTTTTGTACTCTAATATACATATATATTGGTAACAAGTTGTGTGTTTGTTTTGTAGCAACTTCCATCTCAATTCATGAAAGAAAATGACATCGACAAGTCTGGGAAGATAACCATTTTAGGTAAAGATAATACCAAGTGGTGGGGATATCTATGTTTGAAAGATGGATGTGTATCAGTAGGGATCGGTTGGAAAAACTTCTGTGCAGCTAATGGTGTAATGCCTGGAGAGTCATTCTGTTTAGAGTTTCTCCATAAAGAAGAATCAACCCCTGTCGTTCAGCTTCTTTCCAACTCCCTTATCTAAATCTTAATTATTCTGAAACCAAACTTTATTGTATGTTTAATTAAGTTAAATAATCATCAACCTTTTCATGGGGTTGGTTGTATGTTGCTCATGACTCTATAAAACTGTTGTTTCTAGCTAGGTGATTGGAAATCATTGTTGTGTACTTTTAAAGAAGTTGCTTCAATTTATATCTATTTATTATAAAAAGGGCATTCGCAAATAGTCCTTATATAAATAAAGCTATGAAACTACTTGGTAGATTTGGGAAAAAAAACCAATAATCAAAAAAACCGAACTGAAAAAGCCAAAATATTCGGTTTTGAATCTGAACTTAGTTTTAAAATTGTTCAAATGGATATCAAAATCTATTATCCAAATATATTGTTAAGTCAGAGACTTTGAAGGACCAAACTTGCAATTATTAAAGAATAGAAGTTGGGTGACTTGGCGCCAAAGAGAGGATCGGAAAAGAAGATCTTAACAAGAAGATATAAATAAATCAAGAATAAAGGAAGATTATAAAAAGGAAGATTTAGATATTTGAGCGAGGATAAAAAGGCGAAGTGGGTTGTTAACCTAGTAAGACTTTAAGAGAGAAAACCAGAGGAATATAACTTGATCGTGAGAGAAAGATTACGAGGGTTTTGGGATTTCCATTGGTGAGTGAAAAACGAGTGTTACACATCTGTTGGTGTGTGTAAGACATGGTAGATTAGGAACTGGTCAGTGTCGAATCAAGAGTTCTTGAGGTCGAGTCAATCTGATTAAACAGATCTGTAAGATTGTTTAATTTGTTCTTAATAAAGTGTGTTTATTAGAAAATTTATTATTATCTCGTGAAGTACTAGAACTTTCAATTGGTATCAGAGCGGGTCACCTCGTTGATTTTATTATAAAATCACACACAGGTTGAGATCCTAGGAACATCATGGAGACGATAAAGGAATTGATTGTGGTTCAGAAACCCATAATGCTTGATGAAGGAAATTTTGGTCATTGGAAATCTCATATGAGACATGTTATTAGGAGCATGGATGAAGATGCATGGACAGCAGTTGTTCATCTTTGGAAGGAACCCACCACGGTTGATGAAAAACAAAAGGTGATACCTAAACATATGACCAATGGACCGAAGCAAAAAAAATAAGCCTCAAATTACAACTCCAAAGCTATCTCCGCCATATTCATGATTGTTGGTCTTGAACAGTTTGAACTCATCTAGGGATGTGAAGCTGCTAAAGATGCATGGGACACACTGGTCACACACTTCGAAGGGGATAGCAATGTACGAAGAAAAAGGATAGATCATCTTGCCTCTCGTTTCCAGAACCTAAAAATGGATAATGATGAGTCGGTTACCAATTTCGCTACCAAGTTAAGCTCTATTGCAAATGAAGCAACGGTTCTTGGTAAGAAATACAAGGAGAAAAAGCTAGTCAAGAAGCTACTCATATGCTTACCTCCAAAATATCATGCTCATAAAGCTGTACTAAAGATGGCCATGAACACTGGTGACATGAAGTTTGATCAATTGGTGGGAATGTTGAAAGCAGAGGAGTTGGAAACTGAAAATGATAAACAAATTAAATCAAAGGGAATAGCCTTCACAACTCAAAATGCGGACAATCGAGTTCAACATATTGAAGAAAATATGAGTCTTATGGCAAAGAACTTCAACAAAATGGTGAAGCGGTTTAAGAAGGACAGAATAGGACACATAATCGATTTCAGAAACAGGAAGGAGACAGATCTCCTTCAGAAATTCACGAAACGAAGGTGATAGAAGTGCTCGGAAGAAGGACTTACAATGTCATGAGTGTGAGGGGTATGGACACTTCAGAAGTGAATGTCCACTCACAAAGAGAAAAGAGCTCAAATGCTTTGAATTCAAAGGATTCGGGCATACAAGGAATGAGTGCCCTAGCTCTCTGTAGAAAACTAACAAATCCCTTCTTTGTTTTAGTGATACTGAATTTGATGGAGAAGAAGAGGAAGAAGAACTAATGCTGAATTTTGTTGCTCTTGTGTCACACACAGACGCAAGTGTAGAAGCAGAATCGTCAGAGAGTGATTTTGATGATGAACCCATTGATCCCAAACTGGAGCTCAAAAACATGTACGAAAAGTGTGTGATGTTAAGCAATGAAAATCTTCTGCTAATAAAAGAAAAAGCTATGCTGAAGGCACATGTGGATATATTGGAGATGGAACAAAGTGGAGTTATCAAGGAAGAGCTAAAAGGAGGAAATGATTTAGTGAAAGAAACAGGGATTGAGTTCATAAAACTGAAAGAGGAATTGGCTATCCAAATAAAGGAAAAGCAAGAGATGAATCAAAAGTTAGAAAGGCTCTCCGAGATCGTAGAACGAGAAAGGAGAAAACAACAAGAGCAGAACAAAAAAAATCAGAATACTAGCGGAACAAAGAATCTGGATCAAATCTTAAGCATGGGACAACCTCCAAAAGTGAATTGGGGGCTTGGTTTTCATGGAGCCGAATCATTCTCTACCTCTGAGCTTAACAATATGTCAAATTTTGTCCCAAAACAGGAGAAAGCACTAATCAAAGAAAAGGCCATTGAAGGAAAAATAGCCAAGAAAATGCAGATCAAGAGAGAATGTCATTTTTTTGGTGTCTCTGGGAACAGTTGGAAACGATGATATACTATCCAAAAACGTATCAAAAGAGCTTGGAGTATCGGAGAGTGTTATCTTGAACCAATGAAAAACCTGAAAGCTTGGATTCCAAAGGATATCTTGTTTGCAAGAAGGCAAATTAATGAAAGTGTTGAAGGAAGTTATGATCTAGTAAATCTGCAATGTTTTAGTGATGTGTGTCACACAGCTACCACAAACTCTTAGGAAGTTAATGACATTGCGTATGCCACTACCAAAGCTCGAGAACATGAAGTCTAGTACTTTGATAGTGGATGTTCAAGACATATGACTGGACAATCAGATGCATTGAACTTGCTCACTAAAGTAAAAAGTGGAAAGGTGAAATTTGGTGGTGGGATTCAAGGTAAAATTCATGGAGTAGGAAACATTGATGATCAAGAACATCCACAACTCGTTAATGTGTACTATGTTGAATGAATCAAAGAAAATATTATCAGTATTAGCCAATTATGTGATGAAGGATAAATAGTTGTCTTTACCAAAGTAGATTGCAAGGCACTAAATGAACATAATGAAGTGATGTTATCAGGGATACGATCTGGCAATAATTTCTATATGTCAAAAACCACAACCTAAGTGTTTTACAGCTGTTGAAACACAAATCAATATGTCGCAGATGAAGCTTAGGCATATGAACATTGATGGGCTCCAAAGATTAGTTCAAGCTGGAGTCGTTCGTGGGATACCTTCGTTAGAATCAATAACATATAAGGTTTGTGATGCTTGTTCAAAGGGAAAGCAAATCTGAGTTTAACATAAAAAAGTTACTCATATAAGTACTAAGCAGATTCTTGATTTAGTTCATATGGACTTGATGGGTCCGATACAAACTGAAAGCATTGCAGGGAAGAAATATATCTTTGTTCTGGTGGATGATTAATCTAGATACACTTGGGTAAGTTTTCTAAGAGAAAAATCAGAAGCAGTTGAAAGCTTCAAGATTCTATTTCTTCAATTAAAATCAGACAAAAGAGGTATTGCTCAAATCAGAAGTGATCATGGTGGAAAGTTTCAGAATAAAACATTTGAAAAATTCTATCAAGAACATGGAATATGTCATCAATTCTCAGCACCCAGAACTCCACAACAAAATGGAATTGAAGAAAGGAAGAATCGAACCTTACAAGGGATAGCAAGGGCTATGCTTCATGGAAATGATGTGTCACACAGGTTCTGGGCTGAGGCAGTAAATACTGCATGCTACATAATCAATCGAGTATATGTAAATTCTGGTACCAAGACTAATCCATATGAAATATGGAAAGGAAAGACTCCAAATCTCAGCTATTTACATGTTTTTGGATGCACCTGTTACATCCTAAATGACAAAGATAGTCTTGGGAAATTTAACTCCAGAAGTGATGAAGGTATGTTTCTCGGTTATGGTACAAACAGCATGGCATATCGCATCTACAACAAAAGAACCAAAACCATATGTGAATTAGTTAATGCGGTTTTTGATGATAGACAAAAATTCAGAATTAGCGATGTATTACACGAGAACCTATGTGATACACAGAATACAGAACCTGAGCACAATTGTTGATACCAGGTTTAGCACCTGTCCTGAAAGCCCATTTCGACCCAAGGCCCAGCTGGACGCCGACGTGACAAAGGAGGATGGCCCAGGAAGACAAAAGCTATATGGGCCGACCTGACGAGCTGGGCTGTCCAGCTCGTGGCCCATTAGGTTAAATCAATGTAATTAGGGTTTTTGCCTTATGTCTTCATATAAATACTCATGTAATCACTCTTAAAAAGATATATGAAATTCTTCTAACCTTTGACCCACATAATCTAAGACCTAAGACTATTCGTTAAGTCTTGATTCAACAGTTGGCCCCGACTGTGGGGACTATCGCTAGAAGACATCCGTAATTTACTTTTGCAGGAAGAGAAGCATCAAGCAATGACCACAGGATCATAGGAGAAACCACAAGACAATGTTGTCGTTGATCTGGAAAACAAAGATGACAACAGCGAAAAGACGGCGGACGAGGCAGGAGCCGCAGAGCCCACTATGAAAGATCTGCTGAAGCAGATGCCTGCGCAGCAAGACGAGACCGCAAGGCTACGAGCTGAATCCCAAACCCTAAAAGCACAACTGGAAAGCATCGCCGTATCCACAGGAGGAAGAGATCTGCGCAACATCTCGCGGAATCTATTCGAAACATCCTACCAAACCCCTCCCACAGGTGGAGAACGGGGACACATCGACCACATCAACTCCAGGAGATTCAGAAGCTCTGCCGAGGACACCGAGATGAGCATCATCCGCGAACAGCTAAAAATCATAAGCTCAAAGGTACACCAAGCCACCAGCTCGGCGCCGGATATTGCTCGCGCCATCGAGGAAACTCAACGAACCCCCTTCTCAATGAGAGTAACTGACATACCAGTTCGGCACTCCGCAAAGGTAAAGTTTACAGGATACGACGGCAAAAGCGATCCAGTC
>OVBE01006602.1:0-19635 GCA_900406425.1 Iberis pinnata | reverse complement strand
AATACAGTTTACAAAATATACATATATATATATATATATATATATATATATATTAAAATACTCTAATTTTATTTTGACTTAATTATTGGTTTACTTATTTGTTTTTTTTTTTTGCTCATTTTTTCCAAATATGTTTCATATTTATTTTTAGTTTGTATTAAAGACACTCAAATAATTTTTTATAGAGTTTGATTTCACAAAATACAATACACGGTATTTGAAAGGAAAAAAATTACAGTCAAGTCTTTATCCAGAACTGCGATTTTGCTGACCTTCCTTACATTGGTCCCCGTTTCACATGGTGAAATCACCAGCTAGTTAATCTCATTGGTAAAAAGTGAGATCGTGTCTTGATAAATTACGACTGGGTCACAACTTACCCTCAAGCCTATGCAGTGTTTGAAGCCAACATTGTTTCTGATCATGTGCGTTTTGTCAATTAAATCTCCACCCCAACAATTGCTATTCGTAAGCCTTTCAAGTTTAATAATTTCTTGATTGATGACCCCTCTTTCCTTCATATTCTCAGGTCACATTGGTCAACCACTCCAACATTATTTCATTCTCGTGTTGCGCTAAGAATCTTTCATACGAAGCTCAAGAGTCTAAAATTTAAGCTTTGCCAGCTCAGTTCCGAGGAATACGATAGCTTACCCGCAAGAGTCAAAGCTGCTTTCGACTACATAGTCTTTTATCAAAATCAAGCTTTATCTCATCCAACAAGCGCTAATCTAGCTATGGAGGCTGATGTAGCTTGAAGTTGGAATGCTCTTGCGAGTTCCGAGGAGCGGCTCTATCAACAAAAGTCACACATCTCTTGGCTTCGGTATGGTGACCGCAATACCGGTTACTTCCATTGGCTTGCTAACTCTTGGACAACTCGCAATGCTATCAATCGCCTGGTCCTCCCTTCTAGGGAAACTATCACCGATCTTCCATCCATCAAAGCCGCAGTGGTTGCTCATTTCTAGACATTCCTACAAACAATATAAGAAATATCACCCATGCCTCCCTCAGTTCTCTCCGACCTTCTCATATATCGTTGCCTCACTGTATCCGCCGACGCCGTCACTGGCCCAGTTCTCGGGCCATAAATCCAAGCAACTCTCTTTCCCTCCAACAAAGCACCGGGTCCCAACAGTTATACTATTTAGTTTTTCAAGACTTCCTAGCCCATTCTTGGTGGGGATTTCATTAATGCAGTCCAGTCATTTTTCCTATATGGCTTCCTACATGCTAGTATCAACGTAACCTTGGTTTCTCTTGTCCCCAAAGGCAATGATCCACAGAAAATGAAAGACTATCGTCCCATCTCCTACGTTAATGAAATCTACAAAGTGATCTCAAAGATTCTTGCCAACCATCTCAAGCTTTTGTCAATCTTCTTCTCGACGTTTATTGACGCGAATCAAAGTACTTTTATCAAAGGAAGGCTTCTTCTTAAAAATTTCCTTCTTGCAACCGAAGTAATGAAGAACTATCATAGACCTTATGTCTCCTCTCGATTCATGCTAAAACTTGATATCTCTAAAGCTTTTGACACTATTGAATGAAATATCATTCTTTCTGTTTTGCAGGTCATGGAGTTTCCATCTAGGTTAATTCATTCGATCCGGCTCTGTATTTCTACTTCTAGCGTTTCCATTGTTGTCAATGGAGATCCAACAGGGTATTTCCCAAGCTCTAGGGGCATTAGACAAGAATGTGCTTTAGCTCCCTATCACTACGTGATTGCTAATAATGTTTTATAAAAAAATTTGAATGCAGCAGCTATTATTGGTTTATTTGGCTATCATCCTAACTGTCGTCCTATTGGTCTTACCCATCATTGGGGATATTGTCTGGATGTAAGGTGAAGGACAAACAAGCTTGCACTGTTTTTGGAAAAGATACACCTTGTAGGTGGCTAAAAGTTTAGTCGTAAGTATGTATACATGGGAATATAAAGAGATTACCGCTTTGTCATCCTTACAGATACAAAAAGGATAATTTAACAACACTATTGAGGAAGGGGATGCCAATAGGATACAAACTAGTGCTGAAATATATGAGATACTTAAAGAGTTTAGGAATAATGTTGGAAGACCTCTACACAAGTAAAGTAAACAAAAAAGCTGATTTTATAGAGGATGATATGGTTTAAGAAGAAGAATGTGAAGAATCAAATTGTTTATGGCGGTGGAAGAAGAAATCAATATTCTTTGAACTACCTTACTAGAAAGTAAACGAGATTATTTAAACACTATATTCTATAATTGTTGTATACAAATATGCATAACAGTTTATTATTTATTGTGTTAGGATATGTCGGTACGTCGCAACATTGATGTTATGCACGTAAAAAGGAATGTGTCTGATGCTATATTGTCAATGTTAATGCAAAGTGCTTAGTCAAAAGATGACGTGAAAGCAAGGAAAGATTTAGAAGATATTAGAATCAGAATTCACTTGCAAACAGAGATTAAGGGAAAGAAAACATACTTACCTCCATCATCTTATTCGTTATCCAAGAAAGAGAGGTCTTGATGGTTATTGTCCTAATATTGTGAATAGTGTTTTGGTCAACCTTCCTAATATAAGTAGTTTGGAGCGCATGATCATCATGTGCTAGTACAAAACTTGTTACCAACTATGTTAAGAGGTTTTTACTTAAGAGGAACTAGGGTTTCCATTAACCAATTATGCTATTATTTCTATAGATTGTGTCAGCGTATCATTAAGCCAGAGAAAGGTATATCAATGGAGAATGAGTTTGTAGAAAAAATTCAAATCGAGCGGTTCTTTCCTCCGGTCCTTTTTGATACCATGTTTCATCTTCCAATACATCTATCAAAAGAGGCTCGTTTGGGAGGATCAATACACTTCCGGTAGATGTATCCATTCGAAAGGTTTGATATATTTTATTTCTTCAATATATGTATTTCAAACAATTATGTTTGACTAATATTTATATTTTCTCAACTGGGTTTTAGGTAAATTAAAACACTAAGGCTTATATGAAGAATCATGCAAGACTAGAAGCATGTATGATTGAGGGGTATTTATCTAGAGAATACATTGCGTTATGTATGGAGTTCCTTCAATATTCGGTACCAGTTCAAGAAACAATTAATCGTAATGAACATATTAAGGATGATAGAATGGTGGTTGAGGGTCGACCACTATAGAAGGGTATAGAAGTTACCATTTCTGACAAAGATAGAGACATAACATATTATAAGATAATGACGCTCAATTTTCTAGAAATAAAATTTTTTTGAGGTAAACCCATACTAAGCAGTTTGCAGAGTGGGTTAAAAAAAGTTTTTATCTTCACTAGTCGGGTTAATTAAATTCACATCTTGTTTTTTTGATGATTATGCTTTGATTAGCGTTTTAATAAATGTACTGCTTGTTTGCTTGATGAGCATGTTCTGAGAATTATTTTAGTAAGGGTTTTGTATCTTGTATTTCACATTTATAGGTTGCATTCATTGATGTATTCCTTGCTAAATCTTGTATTGTTCTGACATTATTGTATTTATATATTAGATTCATTGAGACTCAACAGAAAATAAATTTAAGGAGTTAAGGTGGTTGGCATTTGGACCAAGAAATATTACTTTGTTGCATAGAGGATTTATCATTAACTAGCAGCGATTTCATCCAGATGTGGTAAGCGGAAAACTCAAAACAGTGGAGTAACTTATGAAGCATTTATAATGTGTAGATCAAGCGCTCGAGATACAAGACAAGTGGTTGATATGCTTACATATTATGGAGTCATAAAGGAGACAATACTCTTAGACTACATTATGTTTGAAGTACCAATGTTTAGATGCAAGTGGGCCAACAAAGGGAAAAGAGTAAAGGAAGAAGATGTCTTCATTATTATGAACTTACATATGAACCAAACAACATATTTAAAAGATCCATTTATTCTACCTTCTCGAGCTAAACATGTTTTCTACTCTAGAGAAGATGATTCGCCAAATTGATATGTTGTTATGAGAGCACCACCTAGAGGCTATCATGAGTTGAAAATATAGGAGGATCTAGTTGGTGCACCATTGCACGTCCAAACAATAAATGATTTGGATAGTCAAGCTTCTGATGATGATAGTTGTTATGTTAGAGATGATTGTGAAGGGTTATTAGTGCCAGATTAATAGTCTACGCTAATAAGTTGTTGATTTTAGCATGTGATTCTTTAGTTAAAATATTATGAATTAATTTTTATTATTGTGGAAAAATTTTATTATTATTATAATCATTGATATTCCAAAAATATAAAAGAATTTCAAAAAATTGGTAATTTATATTAATAAATTTTTGGGTAAAATAAAATAAATTAATAACATAAAAAATTGATATATTTATAAAACATACTGCTATAAATACAACCTAATCATATACATATACAACGCTATAAACTATAAAATACCAAAGATATTATTAATGAGTTTTAATAACAATTATAAAAAACTATTATCAATATTAATAATTACGGGGAATATAACGATATTGTTCATTTATTAACAATGTCGCACGAAAGATCAGCTATCTTATGTGTCTAATCTATTATAACAGACGATGTCAGAATGTTTACTACAATGCTATAAAAGGATGACATAAAAATTTTCGCCGCTATCAATACTCGCATTTCTTGTAGTGAACAATGAAGTTCAGAGATATTTTGGATTGAGATTTGGAAGAAATCAAGAGGTTGTAAAGAGAAATTTAGTGAAGTTCTAACAACGACTGAGTTATTTGCATGTGATTATATTAGAACTCCAACAATACAAGAATTTAACAGTATTTATGAAAGAATTTGAGTAGATAGAAGATATTGGCCATATTTTAGCGGATTCATTGGAGCTATGGATGGAACTCATGTTTCCGTAAAATTCAGATAAGAGCTAATATTGCAAATAGAGTTGGGAATTTGGATATTCGGTTCGGTTTCGGGTAGGAACCATTTGGTTCTGATTCTTTCATATCCTTAATTTTAATACCCAATCGATCCTTTTGAAATTTTTGGTTGGATTCCGGTTCGGTTCTCATCGGTTACAGAAAAATAAAAAATGCTTGATTCTAATGTTATTTGTATTGTTCTTTTTATGAATTAAATTTTTATTATGAAATTTAACAAATAAATTTTACTTTTATTTTTGAAAATTTATATTTAGGGTTATAAGTAATATTAATAAAAACTAATCATTAAATTTAATAATTTTACTTCTAATTATATTAATATATTTTAATTACTTGACTTATTTTTTTGTATATAATTTTTTTTATATTTATATTGTTCAAATATATGTCCTTCACCGCATTTTTATTTACCATTGAATAATTATTTTGTACTCGCTTATTTTCGTTAATTGTAGTTGTACCACATCACATATTTTGTACCCATACCGCACTTTATCGTACCGCCCGCTCAATCTTTTCTTCCTGCACTATCAATTCCGCAGTTTCCATTCGGAGCTTAAGTGTTATTAATATCATAAAGAGAAATTTTTTAATATATATAATCATATTTACAATATCTCAATCATTGATTCTTTCATATCTTGTCAACTTTTTTCTTCAAATTGGCACATATAGATTGCAAATTCCTAACTTAAACATCAAATACCCAAACAATGAATTCTCCAAAGCCTTAGTCAACAAATCAGCTACTTTTCAGGTGTCTTCGCATGAGGTGTTACAATGAGACGATCTTGAACCGCATCTCTCATCTATGAATTAAAGTGTCCATTTTGGATCAGGTTACCCATATTTATGAGAAAGGATCGGGTACGAGTAATAGTCATTACCCGAATGGGACAATGATTTTTTTTTAAAATGGGTATTGGTCGGGTAAAGGTAAAGTAAGAATAGTTATTCGGATACCCATATAACTCATTTGGATAGTTAAAATTTTAAAATATGTTATAAAACTAATAATATTATTAGTGTTTTTCTAAATAAGTTTAACTTTTTTTGTGGTTTAACAAAAAGAAAATATATAATAGAAGTTAAAGTGTAATAATTTATGTCATATTTACATTTATTGTGCCTATTTTATATGATTTTGTAAAAATATTTATAAGAGATAATGAATAAAGAAAATAATAATTTGTGATAAATTATAAATTTTATTTTTATTAATCAGATTATCCACATTTTTTTAAATTACGAGTTCGGGTGTTTATAGGTATCGACTTTTACTACCCGACCCGACCCTTACTCGTTATTAACCGAACCGTACTTTAACGGGCATGTTTCGGGTACTATATTCCCATACCCAAAATACATGTACTAAATTCCTACCGTTATTACCCGATCCGTTACCCGAAATATACATCCCTAGCTTTTATATACTTTGTTTGCTCGTGAAAAACCGTATTAGTTGTTATATGTATGGTTGACTAGCTATCACAAAAAGTTTGCGTACGTTATTCTTTTCTGGCTCCAAGATATGCAAGTAACATTCTCAAACATTTAAATTCATGTAAAGTTACTGCCACAACGCGCTTATGTCAATGAGTGAGGCACGGTATCTTGCTTTTTTCCCAAGTAATAGGAGAATTAATACAACATATGCCTCATATACAAGATTTTCCACTTATCAAAGCAAATACTCAAGTCTAATCATTCATCGTTATAGTACTTAAGATATCAACCAACCAAATTCAGATAAAGTTTAACGCACTAATCCATCTAGAATTATGTCTAGTCTAAGCTAATAAGATTTGGATGGTTTTGAAACATTCAAACTTGCATAAACAAGAAGGTAAAAAAAAATCAATAGTTCAAAAAGTCAACATGAATTAACAAAAGTCAACAAAAATTTTAACTTGAATTTAACAATAAAAGACTAAGAAAATGGTGTATGTTATTGATTAGGGTGATCAAATGGCTTCATGTGATGTTCAATACTAACTACTAAGCTAATCCTTGGTCTAAGATTCCATAGATAGACTAATCCACTTCCATGGCACTAATCATTTCCCTAATCATGCAATTAAAATAATCCCTTGGATAATCTCATGATTATTAAACATTAACAAATAATCAATGCTAAACCACTAAACTAATGAACACAATCCCTTGGTTAAATCACATTTAGCATGCAAAGAAAATTCTGGAATTTCATCGAAAACCTTCCGGGTACTATTCAACCTATGATCTAGATTCAATTGATCAAGTTAAATATAGAATAAAGAACATCAAATACATGAGGATTTATGTATTACAAACCTAAACATCACATTCTATCATCTATTCACCATAATCTACTTAACATTTTGTTCAAAGGAGACTACTCACTAATCATGGAGAAAACACGAGATCCAAGACTAGAAATATGTTCAATCATGATTAGAAATAGATTTTAGAAAAAGAAAATCAATAAAAAACAATAAATCAAACTCAAAATGGAATTAAGAAGCAAAAGATTGCAAAGTGTTCTTTAGAAAATAAAGCTTAAAAGATGAGACATGATCCTAAAAATTAGGTAACATGTTTAAATAGTAGTCTCAAAAACGTCTTGGGTTAANCAAAAAGGTCTTGGGTTAACCCATAAACAGTTGGATTAACCCAATTAAAATGGGTTTAAACCAAAAGGGGAAAGTCCTAAGTTGACTTTTTCTGACCCGTACCGGTTTGGCCTAACCGGTACGCCAAACCGGTATAGGTTTTCTTCGTGTGTACCGGTTTAGGCACATCGGTACACCATCTTGATGCTTAGTCTTTGGTTTCTTAAATTTTGCTCGTACCAGTTTGTCCAAACCGGTACGCTCCTTCTTCGTCTGTAACGGTTTGCCCGAACCGGTACATTAAACCGGTACAGCTCACTTCCACCTTTTCTTGATTCTTTTCCGCTCCTTTGATCCACGTTTTAGGTTCTTCCACTTCTAACACCTGAAAAATGTGAAAAGCAATGCAAATGCATGCCAAACTACCTAATTGCATATGAATCTACCTAAAATGTGTATGAAATAAGAGACAAAAATGCAATAAAAACAAAATACATCAACTCCCCCAAACTTATCATTTGCTTGTCTGCAAGCAAGCCGCAAAGGAAAGTGAGAGAGAGAGGTTTGAAAGTGGAAACCTCAGAGCCAAAATATTAAGCAAAAGCCTAGTGGGTTAACATCAAAAATATGATACATCGTCAATCCCAAACCAATATCTCTACTCATCAAATTATTTAAGCACTTTCACTATCCATTATATTACCAAAGGCAAGCGATCCTTCTATCTAGTCCAAGTTATCCTCTTACATTTAACTTCTTTTAAATAGTGAAGCATGCTCAAAAACATAATTTAAAGGTTTCAATTGGTGAGCACGAAAGTGGATTCTAATGCATCAAAATAAGGTTTACACTCAATCCACTACAAGAAATATGACTATCGATAGCGTCCCAGGATAGCGTTTTTTGTGTCACTGCTATTGTACATGGACACAAGTTTTATCCATAGCGTTTCACTTATTTGGACGCTATTTTTTCATTCCTGGGAAAACAAATATACTTAGGCGCATAAATTTGCTTAGTTTCAACATTTACTATTGTAAATAATACAAAAAACACTATGGTAGTTATGAAATCACTTAAAATTTTCAAAATAATCAATTCGACTTAGTTATTTCTCTCTTTCTTCATTATTTTCAGAAGATCTTCAGTGTATGCGTTACTTTGGGACATTGTTGATCTCACCGATTCGAACCTCTATTGTTTAATCGAGAAGGTATCTTCCTCATATAATTAAGCTTTTAGTTAATTTTATGTCTATGTACATCGTTCATGCGGTTTAGTTGATTTCGAGGTATCATCTACATACAGATTGTTTGAATTTTTTAGATGTGGAATTTAGCTAAAAATGTTATTTTTTATTCTCAGTTCTGAAATGAGAGTAAGGATGAGAAGAGGCTACACGTCGACATCCGGCTCTGCTGGGCCCGTCGTAGTAGACGTAACCAAGGCTTAGAGTCTACACATGCGTCAACGTGGGGTAAAAATGCAGCAAGAGGAACTAAGAACGTGTTCGGGTCCTTAACTTTGAACCAACTCACGCCGGGATCTAATACTCGGAATCCAGTAGAATCACTTTAGTTATAACAGCATACAACAAGCTTCTAAAAACAACTTTAAGCATGTGAAAAGGCCTAGAAGCCACCTTGGTATAGTTGTCCAAACATGGCTGCAGAGCTGTTTCCTTTTCTGTCAAAACAAGCTTAATACTTAGCCAAAATCTGGTTCTTCTGTTTTTGGTAACATCACGTGCTTCTCGCGTGACTCCCACTTAAACCGACTTGGGCTTCAATTGGGCTTGTCTCACTCTTAATTCGAATTGTCCAGATCCAAGGAAGATTAGTAGTTATGAAACTTGTTTATACATTGTTACATATATAACTTGAGTACAATACTATGATGTTTATGTAAATATTAGTATAATAGGTAACTTTTAATGTAATCTAAAACGATAACAGTACTAGGATGTTTATGTAATCAAAATATCATGGAAAACAAATATCACTGTAGAAGAAGCCGAAAATATTGTTTAAAATATTAGTATGTATACGAAAATATAACTATGTGATGTTTTTTTATTTAAAAGAAGTTATAATGAATTAAATAAAAACGAACAGAAAATAACGATTTGCAAAACTTGAGACAAAATAGGCATCGGTTTATTATTAAACCTTTAGAAAGTGTTTTATTTTTTTTAGATAAAAATTGCAGAGACTTGACATGAAGAATCGCTTATATAAAGACCAAGAAGTTGAATTGACGTTCGGCACTCGAGTTTTGGTTTTTTCGTTTTGAAGATCAATTTATTTGGTTCAAAATTTTATTTTCGATTAAATTTAGGTTTTTTGGTTATGTTATGGTTTTCGGTTAATTTTAGCAAGTTCGGTTCGGGTAATAGAGATATGTTTATGTGTATGAAACGAAAGTATAGAAATCAAGATAACACATTATTTATTTTATTTATTTAATTATTGACATAAATATGTTTTTTAATACGATACGAAATCAATTTGCTATGCATTGCAAGTAATCATTACCTATGCGGAAAATATATAGAAATATGTTTATTAGACAACTAAAAAAAATAATTTAAGAGACAATTTAATAATTTAATAACAGTAACTAAAACATTTTCATTTAAGTCACGTGTGGTTTGTGTTTCCCTCTCAACCCAAGATAAACCTTAATCCATATATAAAAGTGTAAACCCTAGTGTTGCGCCGTTTCAACATTACACACCGTATTAAAAATAAATTATTAATCAAATATATTATTAAAATAAAGGAAAATCAAATAAATATTGACGTCATATACGTCACGAAAGACGAAACGACATTTAATAACAACACACATTCATAATACTAGCTAAAACCATTATATATATAATACATTCATAAACAATTTGTCATATTCTCATTATCTCCAGTTTTTAAAAAAAAAACTCAAAAAGATGAATCTCATCCTAGAAGATTTAAAAGACGATCCAACAACTCTCAAATGGTTTCCAACCACAAAAGGTACAAAACTATGCTGAAACTTATTAAGATTCAGCTAAAATGTTTGGAAGATTTCCGTGAAATCGAAGTTCGAGCAATGGAGGTCGACGCAAAGATCTCCATGTTAGAGAAGATAAAAAACACTCTGAACTTCAATCTGGAAGAGGAGCTGAAGAGTTTGAGAAAACAAAAAGAATACACCCATAACGAACTCAGCCACACTCACTGCTTCGAAAAAGACTACAAAGCATCTAGTGTTAGATTTTTAGGTTAAACCCATTGAGTTTTTCGTTTTTTTTGTTGTTTTAAAACGGTTTATATTTAGTTTTTCATTCTTTTTCGTTTTTGCGTTGGTGTGATTTATTTTTTTATGTTTACGATTTTTATTTTCTTTAAGTAATTTATGTTTAGCTGTTTTTTATAATAAGTAACTTTGTACATATATATTTTTTGTTAACAGTATTATATGTCAAGTTATCAGTTGCACATTTTACATAGAGGTAAATTAATAATAGTATTAAAAAAATTTAGTAGCAAACATAATTATAATTAAATTATATAGAATTTGGAACTTAATAATTTACACAAAAAAGTATACAAAAAAATTAAAAAATAAGTTAACAATCATCAACAAAAAAAACAAACAACACAAAAAAAAATCAAATGACAAAACGACCACCACCGATCATCTCCTCAAACACGCAAATTGATCTCCATCTTCCATTATTACCTGTAAATAAAAAGATGATTTTTTAAATGTATAGTTAAACTTAAAATTATATTAATTCAAAGTTAAGAGTACTGGTGATATACGCTGGCCATGATATAAAAAAATCGAACAAAGTCATATTGTATGTTTTTATGTTTGCAATACCCAAGCATCAATTTCTTGATTCTTGTATAAACATCGATATTAAATTTATATTCGACTCCGTGGTTTATGTTTGTAATCAACATTTCCAAAATAAAAATAAAAATAAAAATGTATATTAGAGGTTAAAATGTTTAAACATTTATTTTTCATGAAATAGAATGAAATAAACATGTTGGTCCACAAGCTTTAGAATCACCCTATTAACCTGATCGGTTTTAGGAGGTGGAGATATCCTACAAACACACGATTTTGCAGTAGTAGTCGGTGAACTCATTTTAAGAAAGATAAAGAGAGAGAATAATGTTGCTTGATGTGTTAGAGAGAGAGAGCGAAGCTTTTAGTATGAAAATGCATCGTTGACAAACGATAATTTATAGAAAAAGAAGAAACGTGTCGTTTATGGAAAAACCATAACTTTATATCTATTTTCCAAATTTTGGGAGCTATTAAAGTAAGCTATAATAATACCTAGTAGACTACGTATTAGTTTATCATAATGTTACCTTTGAGTACATTCCATATTTTACAGATCTGAACATGTATTTAATGCGATATTTTTATAATAGTTTAAAATATTTCTAATAATTATTTAACAATCAATTTCTATCTAAATCTATTTTGTGCTGAGTTAAAAAAAATCTATTTTGTGCCGAATATCAATAATGGGTTCAAGAAGAACAGAAGATATATTATCGAGTTTACCATATCATCTTCGGGTCATAATTATAAGTTTCTTACCTTTCAAAGATGCTTTAAAGACAAGCGTTCTATCTAAACGTTGGAAGAATATATGTTATGAGACGACCAATATCTCTTTCAAAGAATCCCAGGTCGTGAAATTTTTAGTCGCCGAAGATGAAGAAACCAGAATAGTCTCTAGGGCTTCGTTTATTTACTATATAATTGAGTGGGTGTCAAGATTCTCTAGTGAATGCATCAAAAGCTTTGAGTTTTGTCTCTCTAATCCGGTTGGTTTTGAATCAGAGATTAAGTTGTTGATCGACTTTGCGGTCTCTAAACAAGTAAAGTATCTAATTCTTAATTTCTCAGACAATACTCAAGAAGTAATAGAAGCAAATGTGTTTTCATTACTAGAAAGTTTTTATAATCTAAATTCTCTGGAGTCATTGAAGCTATTAGGTTGTGAATTTGATCCATCAAGGTTTTGGAATTCGAATTCGATAAAATATCTATGCTTTGGTTGGATGAATCTCAAGAATATAATGTCTTTGATATCAATGTCTCCTATTTTAGAATCTTTAACTATAAAAAATTACAGGAACATTGGTTTGAAATAATAACTGGATACAATAACCGGTTAACTGAGTTGATATTCGAGAATTGTCAATTCACCATGGAGTATACTACACCCAACTTGAAAAATATTCAAAGTTGCAAGCACATTGGCAAATTTTACTACTTTCAATTCATGGAAGCAAATAGAATGATGAAAGAACCATATCTGGATTTCGCAAAAGAAACTGAATATGATGGCATGGCAGGAACATATATTTGTAGTATGCTTTACGATATGTCATCAGCGAAGATGTTAATAGTATGTCCATTTCTCATTCAGATGATTCAAGAAAGTGATGATCTGACACGTTTGCAAGCACCAATGGAAATGAAACATTTGGTTATAAAGACAAATATGCAACCAAATAAATTTGTTGGTATTACATCCATGATCAATAGTTGCCCAGATTTAGAAATGCTGACATTTGTTATGATTCCTCCAAGACTGATCTTAGCTACAACTTTTTAGGTTTATTTAGAGAAATATTGGAGTCAAAATATAACACATAAATGTTGTAAATCAACTTTAAAAGTCGTGGAATTTAAAATTTTAGTGGAGAGTTTAGTGAAGTATTAATGTTACAATATTTTATTAAGCATGATCTTGTGTTACAAAGAGTTGAGCTACATTTGTCACGTGGATTAGAAGATAATAAAAAGATTTTGGCTCGTGTTGCTGCTGAATTGATAGGACGTAAGTTTGTGAGAGGTTCAAAACAACTACATGTTATTATGCATAGTTTTTGAAGAAAATGGTCAATGTTGAACAATATGTTGTAAATGTGTTAATATAATGAATTTTGTTTTCTTCTACTATATTTCCTCAAATCTATTGTATTTTTGAAATTCTCTTTCTCTATCCAGTTACATTTGGAAAGAGAAAAAGGTATTGGAACCAAAAATGTGTGATTGAGTACTTTTGGAAAGAAAAAAATAATAATTAAAAAGTTAAAACTCAAGTAATATGAATACCAAAAATGTGTGATTAGACAACTCAGAAAATTTCATTTTAGAGACGCGTGGTTGGTGTTTCATTTGATTAGACAACTAATTTGGTACAAAATGGTGTACAAGGTCACCCTGTAAACAAATTTTTTGTTTTTTTATGAAACCAATATTGACAAAAATATAGTATCCTAAACCCTAAACCCTAAATGCTTAAAAAACAAATGTTTTGTTTTCATGTTTCAGTTGTTTAACTTCAAATCGTAAACCTTAACACTAGACCCTAAACTGATATAAACCCTTTGAACTTTTAACTAATATATATTACTCAAACTCATCTAATATACTTTATATATCATTTAAATATACATGCAACAACTTTTGACAGTTAATTTATTAAGTTATTTACACTAGACCCTAAACTGATATAAACCTTTTGAACTTGTAACTAATATATATTACTCAAAATCATCTAATGTAATTTATATATCATTTATATATACATGTAAAAACTTTTGACAGTTAATTTATTAAGTTGTTTAGTTGTCACGTTTGAGTTGTTTAATTTCAAATTCGTAAACCTTAACACTAGACCCTAAACTGATTTTTTCGTAATATAAAAACTGACCAATGAGAAGATGAGGCGGAGATAGTAAACAAGATGCAACATACACCGTTGGATATTTATAGACAACTTAATTCATTCAATCTGAGCCGTTGTTTCCTTTCGAGTTGCTTTTGCCGGGAAACTGAAAATTTCGCTAGAATAATTGAATCCTCGATTTTTAGATTTACTTTCTAATTCTAAACATAACCTATATTTGACCCAGAAAAACTGTAATCTCTCATATTCATCTTCTTAACTCTAAACATAATCTGCAACACTCGTTACATATTTATCATATGGACAAGTCGTGGATTTGGCTGCAAAGGTACATGTACATAGATCTCTTGAGAAATACTTTCATTCACCGATTGAAATAGTTATGCTAAATTTTTTTTTCGATTTACCTTGTAGGACTAGTGCCGAGTACTCAGTAAGAGCAACCAATTTCGGAAACTCATCAGCAAGAAGATTGGGTAAACTGACTGAAATGCTTTGCCCATGTAGAGATTGCCGAAATTTATGCCATCAAAAATTAGAAAACATAGTTGAGCATTGGTAATAAGGGGTATGGATCCGAAGTATAAGAGTTCTACTTGGAGTATTCATGGTTAACGGAGGTCTAATACAAAGGACACTACTATTGATTCTGAAACTGAGGCACTTGATTTGTTCAAGACTGCATATTTTATGGATGATGGTAATCAATTTTAAAATAATGAAAATGGAGAAAAATATGATGATGATGATGATGGACCAGTAGAAGAATATAAGTTTAGGAAAAAATTAAAAGAAGTTGAAACTCCATTGTACCAAAATTGCATATTTAAAGATTTTGGCAATTATGGGACTGTATAGAACTAAAGTTAAGAGTGGTATATCAGAGAACTACTTTGATCAGCTATTGATCTTAATTCATGACATGCTACCTGAAGACAATGTTCTTCCGAATAGTATCGATGGTATTAAAAAATTTTTGAAGATATTTGGTTTCAGTTATGATAATATTCATGCTTGCAAAAATGATTGCATACTCTTTAGGAAGGAGTTTGAAGAGCTAGAAAGATGTCCAAGATACTTAGATATTTTCCAGCAAAGATATAAACACAGTAATGAGAATAAGGTAGGAATTCCAGCAAAAATAGTTAGATACTTTCCAATCGATAATAGATTTGGGAGGATGTTCAAATCTAAAAAGATGGCAGAAGATGTGCGTGGGCATTCTACCAATGCTACTGGTGATGGTGCAATGCGACACTTTTTTGATTCTATAACTTGGGCACAAGTGAACAAGTCATGGCCAAACTTTGCTGTTGAACCAAGGAATCTTAGACTTGGACTATCTACAGATGGGATGAACCCTTTCTCTCTTCAAAACACCAATTACATCACTTGGCCAGTGTTGTTAGTGAACTCTAACACTCTTCCAAAAATGTGTATGGAGGCTTAGAACATAATGTTGACTATGTTGATCCCTGGTCCAACAGCTCCTGGTAATAACAAAGACGTATACTTAGCACCATTAATAGACGATTTAAAAGATTTTTGGACTGAAGGTATTTAAGTGTATGACTCATTTGCTAAGGAAAATTTCACACTTAGAGCCTTACTGCTTTGGACTATTAGTGATTATCCAGTATTAGGGACTCTGACTGGATGTATAGTGAAGGGGAAACAAGCTTGCAATGTTTGTGGAAAGGATACACCTGCTAGGTGGCTGAAGTTTAGCCGGAAGTATGTGTATACGGGAAATAGAAAAACACTACCTCCAGGCCACCGTTACAGATATAAGAAAGTTTGGTTTGACAACACTATTGAAGATGGGAATGCTATTAGGATACAAACTGGTGATGAAATATACGATACTTTAAAAGTGATTAAGAATGATTTTGGAAGACCTCTGCAGAAAGAAAAAAACAAAAAAGAACAGATTTGTTAGATGATGAGATTATCCAAGAAGAAGAATGCGAAGAATCAAATGATCTATGGCAGTGGAAGAAGAGATCAATAATCTTTGAACTCCCTTGCTGGAAAGTAAATCAGACTAACTAAACTACATTCTCTGGTTGTTGTATTATAATAGGACTAACGTTTAAATGACTCATGTGTTAGGATATGCATGTTCATTACGATATCGATGTGATACACGTTGAAAAGAATGTGTCAGATGTTGTTTTTTCTTTACTCATGCAAAACGCTAAGTCAAAAGATGGGTTAAAGGCGCGACAAGACTTAGAAGATTTTGGAATCATAAATCACTTGCACCCTGAGGTTAGGGGAAACAAAACTTACTTACCTCCAGCAACCTATTTTGGTTATCGAAGTCAGAGAAGACCATTTTCTGCAAAAGGTTATCTAATTTCAGAGGTCCTGATGGTTATTGTGGTAATATTGCAAATAGTGTTTCTGTTAACCCTCCAACTATAGGTAGTTTGAAATCGCATGATCATCGTGTGCTAATACAGAATCTGTTACCAGCTGCCATAATTTGTTACATAGAGCACCTAGGAATGCTATAAACAGATTATGTAATTACTTCAACATATTGTGTCAACGTATCATTGACCCTGAAAAATTTATATCAATGAAATTAGAGTTTGTGGAAACAATGTGTCAACTAGAGCGGTTCTCCCCCCCCATCCCTTTTTGATATAATGTTCCACCTTCTCATACATCTATCTAAGGAGGCACGCTTGGGAGGACCAGTACACTTTCGATGGATGTATCCTTTCGAAAGGTTTGATGTACTCATTTTCTTCAGTTTATATTTTGTAATGATGATTAACTACCATTCATATATTTTGACTGAGTTATAGGTACATGAAAACACTAAAGGCTTACGTGAAGAACCATGTAAGGCCGGAATGATGTATGGTTGAGGGGTATTTAGCCGGAGAATACATTGCATTTTGTTTAGAGTTCTTGCAAAATTTAGTACCAGTTCAAGAAGCAGTTAATCGGAACGAAGATATTGAGGATGATGGAATGGTGGTTGAAGGTAGACCACTACAAAAAGGTGTACAGGTCACCCTTTCTGACAAAGATAGAGACATTGCACATCGCTATGTGCTGATGAACATGGCTTATGGATCCTTACGTGCAGTAAGAGGTTACCCATTCTGTTAATAAGGATGTCAATTACAACTTTATAAAGAACACTGTTTTATTGTCTAATCATGATGCATTTGGAAGAATTACAAGCTACTGATGTTAGATGTGCTAGAAATGAAACCTTGTTTTGGAAGAATCATACTGAGCTTTTTGCACAATGGATAAAAATGAAGGTTATATCTTAACTAGAGTTTATGTTCATTAGTTATTTTATTAGAACATGAATTGAAAATTTGGAATCGCTTCAGGCTAGCTTTTGTTTTTTGAAATTGGTTGTTCTGAGTTATTGTCTTCATTTTCGATTATTGAAATGTGTCACAGGTTGCGTCTTGATTTATCTGAGTTATTGTCTTCGTTGCCAATTATTGAAATGTGTCACTGGTTCTTATTGACTTATTTGATTGGAACATGATTTGTGAATTTGAAATTGCTTCAGGCCATGTTTTTTTTTTGAAAAAAATAGATATTTGTTGTTCTGATTTAGAGTATCCATTGCCAATTATTGAAATGAGAGCTTGTTTCTTCTTGGTCTATCTAAGTCTGATGTCTTCCCTGATTCAGATTAAATCTAAGGAGATAAGGTGGTTGACATTTTGACCAAAAAATTTTGCTTTAGCACATAAAGGATTCATCAGTAATGGGCATAGATTTACAGTTGCGGTTAAGCGGATGACGCAAAATAGTGGAGCAACTTATGAAGCGTATAGTATGTGTCGATGGAGTGCACGAGATACAAGACAAGTAGCTGATATGCTTACATATTATGGACTTATAAAGGAGATTTTACTTCTTGACTACCACATGTTCAAGTACCATTGTTTAGATGCAATTGGGCAAACAAAGGTAATGGTGTGAAGGAAGAAGATGGTTTCACTCTTGTGAACCTACATATGAACCAAGCAGCATATTTGAAAGATCCATTCATTTTACCTACTCAAGAAAAACAAGTTTTCTACTCTAGGGAAGATGATTCTTCAAATTGGTATGTTGTAATGAGAGCACTGCCTAGAGGATATCACGAGTTAAAAATTGAGGAGGATTTAGTTGCCGCACCATTTTCCAAACCAAGAAATAGATGATGGAAAAAGTGAAGATGCTGATGATGGTAGTATATATGTTAAGAATGATTGGGAATGTTTATTGGTAGTAGATTGAACTAGTCTTAGTGATGTTTGATAGGTTTTATGGTTTTTATTATGGAAATGCTACTCTTTTATAAACATGGAAACGTTTTATGGATATAATAAAATTATTTTATTTTATTTTTATTTGACAAACAATTCAAAAATATATTATAATTACAACACAATAATAGCACAAATAGTTTGCTATCTTTGTAAAACAAATTGCTATAGATGCAATCCAATTATAATACAAATCCAACGCTATTGAATATATAAAACTAAAGCTATTACTAAAAACCTTTAATAACAAATATACGGTGCTATTAAAAAAAATAAACAATTGCGTCTTCAACAACGCTATCGTAACTTCGATAATTATAGCATACATTAGATCCGCTATCTAAAGTGTCCGACCTATAATGACGGGCGCTGTCAGAGCGTTTAATTATCCTCTATGCTATCCTACGATAGCGTTTTCGACCGCTAAGAAAATGCATATTTCTTGTAGTGATTGTTGGCTATCACTCAAAAGGGAGTGATTGAATTAGCAAAATCAAAAGGAGACAAAGGGCAATGGGGTATACAATCTCTCAACTTCCATTTCTAATCATTCCCCAATTCCCAAGTCCTATTCTACCAACATCCAAGAGTTATAACCTTCCCTTTTTAGATCTAAACTTCCCAAAAAACTCTTTCTTTTGAATCTTTTTCATTCTAGGATTTTCTTTTCCCCCACTAGATTCTTCATTCTTTCTCTTGCATCATTTCATCATGTTTTAGCTCTTAGGCTAATCTTGTTAAATTATTGTGATTTCCTAGCCTTCTCCTTCATGAAATTTAGAGCTTTTCTCTATTTGAACTTAGAGATTTTCTTCTTTCATTTTCAAACTAGTGGAGAATAACCATTATTTTCCCTCATTCACCAAACATTTTTCTCTTTGAAGCATCACTACCAACCTACTTCTACCCTTATCTCTAGAACAAGAACTAGAACCAAGTTTTAAGCTAATACTCCCAAGACATTAAGATCTACCCAACTCCCAATATTCCATTTCTAAATACCCTTCCTAAGAGCTAGATGATATCTTCAATCTAGCTAAATGGAAGTGTACAGTTGTGACCCTTAATACTCTTGAGTTTTTGCCGATCAATCACTAAAGAAAAAGAAACTCGCAAGTGTTTA
>OVBE01006601.1:0-19636 GCA_900406425.1 Iberis pinnata | reverse complement strand
TTACTTAAGATATTATAATGATGTTTTATTTTATTTAAGATGTTATCATGGTGTTTTGTTTTATATGAGAATTATGCTTTGGTTTTTTTTTTAAATATATATATAGACGTATCCATGCCGTACCCGTATCCATAAATTTTAAGTTTAGCCGTTTCCCGTCCCTGCTCCCGCCCCGGTATCTGTTCCCGTATCCGTCTCAGTGCAACATAGCTGCCTACACTAGAAGAAACTTATAATTTGGTTAAACAAGAAGAGGACATGATTCTCAATAATTACAGTGAAGAGAAACGTGAAGTTACAACTTTTGCCGTTAATTCAAAGCCACGTTTTGCACCTGAATGTATTAAAGATACCGATACTTTCTGTAAACATTGTGGATGTGCAGGACATCCACCGGAGAGTTGTTTCACGGTCATTGGTTACCCCGAATGGTGGGGTGACAAATCGAAGTCTCGTTCACAACCGAACAGAGGTCGTGGCATGGGTTCATCGCGTTTTCCAGTCTATGAAAATGTTGTTGCTACACCCTCTACTGTTGCTGCAAATCGTGTAGTCACAGACCGTGACATAAATGGTGTGGCTAGGTTATCTCATGAACAATGGAAGATTGTACTTTCTCTTCTTCAAGCTGGTCGTACAGGTCCTACGGAGACATTATCAGGTATGTCTTCTACACCGTCTTGGCTTCTTGTCACTAGTGCTTCGCACCATATGACTGGAAAGTTGATTTGCTTATCGATCTTCACTTTATATCTCATGTTCTTGTTATCCTTGCTGATGGGTCCGAACGAATTTCAATTCAAGAAGGAACAATTTATCTTGGTTATAAAATCAATCTTCTATGTCAAAGAAATGGCATCAGACTTAATCCCTATGGGACAGTTGATGGATGAGAATTGTTGTATTATACAACTTGTTGACAATGTCCTTGTGATCCAGGACCGAATTTCGAGGATAGTGACTAGAGTTGGTAAACAGATTGATGGGACATTCGATTTTTGCAGATTGGAGTTTGTTGCAGTGGTCTCAACCAAAGATGTGTCTCACTACAATCTCTAGCACAATCGTATGGGACATCCCTCTGCTAAAGTAGTTAATTCGCTTCCTGGAATTGTTGTTTCATCTGTTTTAAATCAGACTTGTGATATTTTTTTTAGAGCAAAACAATCAAGAGATTCATTTTCTTTGAGTGACAGTAAATCTACACACCCTTTTGAACTTATTCACTGCGATGTTTGGGATCTGTACCGTACACCGTCTTTCTCTGGTGTATGTTATTTCCTCACCATAGTTGTCGATTTTTCTAGAAGTGTATGACAGTTCTTAATGGCAACTAAGACTGAAACACAAACTCATTTGAAGAATTTCATAGCTATGGTAGAAAAACAATATTAGTGTTTTTGTCAAAAACTCTATGTAATGACAACGGATCAGAATTCATGTGTCTCACCACCTATCTAGAATCTCAAGGCATTTGTCATGAAACCTCTTGTGTAGGCACACCAAAAAACAATGGTAGAGCTAATCATAAGCACCGACACATATTGAATATTTCTCGTGTTCTTCGGTTTCAAGCGAATTTACCAATCGAGTTTTAGGGATAGTGCATTCTTAGCGCCGGTTATTTAATAAACCTCACACCCTCTTCAGTCCTCAAGGGCAAAACACCGTATGAGATTCTTCATGGCACTACTCCACCTCTCACTCATCTTTGAGTTTTTGACGCATTATGTTATGCTCACAATCAAAATCATCATGGAGATAAGTTTGCCTCATGTTCTCAAAAATGCACCTTTGTCGGATACCTGAATGGCCAGAAGGGTTGGCGCCTGTTTGATCTTGAGAAAAAGATCTTCTTCTTCTCCAGCGATGTTGTTTTTGTTGAACATGAATTTCCCTACCAGCTGAACTCGTCAACTGTTTCTATTGAAGAACCTGCTCGACATGAACTCATATTTGCTCCTTTTGCAAACCCATCAATAAATTTGGAAATACTTGGTCCATCACCAACTATTATTTTTGTGGCCCAACAAGCTGAAAATCCAGTAACTATTGCTCAGTCTCTAGAACCCGTAAACGATGATGTTCTCTCTATTTCTTCTCCAGAAGAGTCGTCGTCCTCCTCCGTCTCCGTCGTGTCATCATTTTCGGCTGATTCAGTTAATTCTCAGCTGGAATTATTGGGTCTTGGCCAAAGAAAGAAACTCACTCCGGTCTCCTTGCGCAAGTACATCACAAGTACGATACAAACAAAACCAGTCTTCTATCCAATTGCTCCCACTCTTGATAATGCTCATTTCTCTCCTAAACACCAAGCTTTTCTAGCTGATCTGTAAGCTGTCATAGAACCTGTGAGTTATAAGCAAGCGGTTCAAGACGCAAAATGGTGTGAGGCCATCACTACGAAGCTTAATGCTCACAACATCAACAATACATACTCAATTTTATACTTAACCACCAAAAAAGAAAGCAATTGGTTCTCGTTGAGTATATAAACTGAAATTTAGAGCCGATGGTCCTCTAGAAAGGCACAAGGCTCACTTTGTTGCTATGGGGAATCGCTAAGTTGAAGGTGAAGATTATGGAGAAACTTTTGCTCTTATGGAAAAGATGGGTACATTTCGTATGTTTCTCCAAGTTGCTGCTGGACGCAAGTATGATGTACATCAAATGGACGTCAATAATGCGTTCTTACATGGTGATTTTAAGTGAAGAAGTTTATATGCGATTATCACCGAGTTTCACATCTTCTCAACCAAATCAAGTATGTATTTTTCACAAATCACTCTATGGATTGAAACAAGCTCCGTGTTTTTGGTTTTGCAAACTCTCTCAAGCCCTTATCTTATATGGCTTCAAGGCTTCTAAGTTTGACTACTCCTTGTTCACTCTCACTTGAAATGGGACTCACCTTATGGTTCTAGTTTACATCGATGATTTGATCTTAGCCGGCAGTTATGCAGAAGTTATTACAGCTTTCAAGAGGTATCTCTCTCAATGTTTTCACATGAAAAACTTGGGCCAACTTAAATATTTCCTTGGCATCAAAGTTTCTCGTAATAGAAATGGTTTCTATCATTGCCAAAGGAAATCTGCGCTTGAAATTATTGTAGAAACTGGGATGCTCGGCCCTAAACCTATTGTGTTTCCTTTAAACCAGAATCATCGACTTTTCCTATCAGAGAGTCCATTACTCACATACCCATTTCCATATCGTCGGCTCATAGTCCGTTTGATTTATTTGAAGGTCACTCGGCCTAGTCTCTTTTACGCAGTGCATACGCTTGCTCAATCCATGCAGCATCCACGAGACGATCATTGGGTGGCTGTATTATGTGTCGTCCATTATCTAAAACATCAACCAGGATAAGGTATTATCTTAAAGTATGATTCTGATTTTACAATTACAGGCTGGTGTGACTTCGATTGGGCGAGTTGTCCTTTGACACGACGTTCTCTAACCAGGTATTTCGTTCAACTTGGCTCCTCCCCTATTTCTTAGAAAACGCATAAACATAAAATCGTTAGTTGCTCATCTGCATAAGAAAAATACAGAGCTCGTTCGTCTCTTGCTCAGGAACTTATCTGGTTGAAATGTATACTTCGCAAACTTGGAGTTACACATCTCACGCCGATGCAGTTGTTTTGTGGTAGCAAATCTGCATTACACATTGCAATGAATCCGGTTTTTTATGAACGTAAAAAATACATAAGGGTTGACTGTCATTTTGTTAGAGATGAGAGGGAACATGAAACCATCTTACGTTCCTACAAAGCATAAACTAGCTGATGTTTTCACTAAGGCATTGGGACAAAAAGAATTTGACATCTTCATCAACAAATTGAGCATCTCGAACCTCCATATTCCAACTTTAGGGAGTGGGGTGGAGGGTATTGGGATATCAATCTTATTGATTATGTTGTTTAAATATGGCATGTTCGATTGTGTAGATGTTGATTAGGAAAGTAGGTCTAAAGATCTGTACACATGGGCGAATGTATAAACAACACTAAGGGTGCACTTGCACCCATTGATTTAACCAAAACAACAAAAGTGTTCAAGGATTATTAAATTTGTTTAATTAAATTGATCAATTTTTTATTTATTTCTATTGTTTAAAGTAGAGTGCACCCACTTAGATTAAAATCTAGATTCGCCCTTGTCTGTACATGTACATATAAACGATTGTATCTCTCTTGTACTGAATATACATAAATCCTTTTGTCATTGTTGGCTCTATGCTTTGTATCAGAAGGACTAATATAATATCATTACGATGGAGGTGGAAAATTGAGAAAACATACATGAAATGGGAGGATTTTGCAAACAACTTTTAGTTCTTTTTTGGTTTTTCAACAACCTTAAACAAGATTAGGAACACAAATTGGAAAGATATACTTTAATTTTCTTGATCGTCTTTGTCTTGATCTCACCCATGAGAAGCATCCACTTCCTCTCTTCTTCTTCTCTTCTTTTCTCTTTGCTTTTTCCTCTTCTTCTTTTTCTGCTTCTTCTGCTTTTTCTTCTTCTTCTTTACTCATCTCTAGTTTCTCTTCTTCTTTCTCTTTCTGATTTTTCTCTTCTAACTTCACATCCTTCAAACCCAAACAAGTCATCATTAACATTATATATTGAAAGAACTAGATTAGTTTATAATCTTGACATATTATATATATTGAACCTAAAATGGGGTCATTTGGACACATTCTTTTTCAATTTTAGATTTTTATTTCCAAAACCAACAATTGCTAATGGTTATAAAAGCGTAAATAATTTTCTTTTTCTGAAGAAATAATAAAACAACCATTCTAACACTAATTAATCGAGTTTTAATGAAAATAATATTGATATACGAGTTACAAAAACCATATATATATATACAATGAATATATCAGACGTATGAATTAATAATCTTCAGAGTTTCAATAAGTAAATGTATATACATCCACGTACACAACTATATACTATATAGAGATGGATAATATGTGTACAGAACATAGATGGTACATAGTCACTTGAGTTGGAGACAAAGTCAAGAAATGGGGTCTCTTGAAAAGATTTCCCCCTTTAATTATTATAGCATCAATCTGATTATACGTTTTTGTGATTGACACTCGTGACCCCATTGTCATGTTTGTACTATTTATGTTTCATAGTATTATGAAAGAATCTTAATTTTGAAATTGAGTCATATAAGATTTATACAAATTTATAACAATAACGTAGAAGACTTTATCATCATTGTCACCTTCACACTACAAAAAAAGAAGAGAATTTCTGAAAGAAATTTGTGACGGAAAAAATCCGTCAGAAATTTCCAATAGAATTTCTGACGGAAATTCCCTACGAATTTTATGACGAGATTTTCCGTCACTTTTTGTCGTGGATTTCCTGACGGATTTCCTGACAGTTTTCCAAAACTGTCGATTTACATCCGACGGTCAAAATCCGTTAGGAATCCGCCGGAAAATGCTGTTTCCGACGGATTTCTGACGGATTTGTCCGTTAAGAATCGGCTGATTCCTTGTAGTGTCAATGATTGAAATTAAATTTGGTACCATCATTTGCTTTGTGCTTTTCTTACCTTACTAAAGAACCTAATTTGATGCATTATATAGAATTTTAATTTCGAGCTAGCTCCGTCTTAATACTTTAGGCTACTACAATAATTGATTTTATTNTTGAAAAAAAAAAAAAAAAAAAAAAGTTCAGTCTTTGGAGACAAAATCAAGAAATGGGGTCAATTGAAAAGATATGGCATCAAATAATTAAAGCATCTGACTAATTATACGTTTTTGTGTTTCTATGATTGACAGTCATGACCCTGTTTCTCATGTGTACTATGTTTCATAGTATTGTGAAAGAATCTAAATTTGAAATATGATTCATATATATATGATATCAATACAAATAATTATAACGTACGTACGTAGAAATTGTTTATTATTGTCTCATTCTATGATTGAAACAAAAACATTAATTAGTACTTTTCTTATCTTGCACGAACAATTCAAAGTTTTATGCAATCATTAATTTTCCTTACCTATTCATGGACCTCCTGCTACCTAATTACATATTTTTAAAAATATTTAATTTTCATTTTCTCATAATTCTAGTTTTTATGTAGAATTTTAGTCTTGAGTTAGCTCAGTCTTGACACTTTAGACTACTACGATAATTTTTATAATGGATTTTATTGGTTTCATATTTAGTTATATGAATTAATGTTATTTTGGAGATAAGAAACTACTATTAGTTAAACTACATATGTAAAATATATTTTTATGTAAAATAATGATGTAAAAGAAAATTAACTTCATGATTGTTATATAGAAGCTGTATTCAACCAAATATGCAACACTACCATTTTTTTCTACCAAGCTAAGAACTTTGATCTAGTGGTTTAAACACTTTAAAATATTCAAGATCACTAATTTAGATTCTGATTTATGCTATTTAAAATATATATTATCAACAGCTGAGTCCGGACACCAAAAAAGTTATAGACCAAAAACTCAGAACTTCCACGATTTATATAAAAAAAATATTCGTTTCCACAAACATTTCTTTATTACAATATTCAAACTAATATGGTACTAGTTAGTTAAACTCATAATATATGTCTAAACCCATCATATTTGGTTTTACTAAACTTAAAAGATGTTTTTTAACCGATTATAGTTGTTGCTAAATCATTAAATTTAAAAACTAGAAGTAAAAAAATTGGTCACGGTCATTTATATGAAAATATATACCTTTAGTTGACCTTCCAATGTAAGATTGAAATCCACCGGCGAGTCATTACCGTCAACGTGACGTTTCAATGACCGTTCCATGATCGGAGGTGTCTTTGCCGGACTAGGGCTACCGGAGCTTTCATCCACCAACGTATTCTGAATACCTACATCTCGTTTCAGCCCCACAACTTTCTTTTCTGCTGAAAAACACCCCCAAACATTTCCTCTTTATCAGAAAACACCAATTCAGAAAGAAAAAAGAATTGTACACTATTAACAGATTAAAATTCAATCACCTCGAACAAGAACAGGATCAGGAGCATAAAGATCCTCGTGAATGACTCTAATATTAGGATTATTAATGGATTTATTATTTTGACCAATATTCATCAATGGATTTTGATTAGGAAAGTGAAGAGGAGCAGACATGGTGGCTAAGTTTCTAAAGGATCTTGCACGTAATGTTTTAGAAGACAAACATTCCATTGGAACTTCTCCAGATAATGGATTACAAATATATTTCTCTGCTTCGTTCCACTTCGAATTCAAAGCATACCCTTCTTGTGTTAACCATTCTCTGTTATTTAACATTGTCTTTGCTTGTAATGCTACAACAAACAGACAAAACACAAATTTGAAATAACGAGAAGGTTCATAAAAGTTAGCTTAGATTATTACCTTTAAGTGCATTAGTGAAAGAATATGTTGATGGGTCAATCTCTTCTGTTAACAAAAGAGTTCACATTTTCAGAAGAAAGTTATTAAGAAGACATAAAAGAGATTAAGTAAAGTTAAAACCTTTGAGAGTGAAGCCAGGAGAAGAAGCAGTACTAGAGATGTTGTTGAAGTTTGTTTTAGAAGAAGAAGACTTGTGATAATCTTCTCGGAAGCTTCCAACGTATGAAGCAGAGAACCTTCTAGAAGTCGGGTTTTCACGGATTAATCGAGCTCTTCGATCCCATTCTCTCAAGTTCATAAACTCAGGCTCATCTTTAAGCAAAGCCATCGATATAAAACGTTTCTTGTTTTTTTTTGTTTTTTTTTAAACAGAGCAAAAACGTGAGAGCTGTGGAGGGAGAATGAGGCAATCAGTCAGTATTTATAAATAGATTTATTTTCCGCCAAAATTAAAATTAAAGTAATTCCTTGAAATACCATCAAAAGAATTTAAAATTCTAAAAATACCACATACTCTCAAAAGTTTCAAAAATACCACAAAATTAAAATAGAATTTTAAGGGTTTAAAATTCAAGATTTTGGGTTTTGGTTACTAAATAGATTTTAGGGTTTAGTTTTGAAAATGGTAGGGTTTGGTTTTGGGGTTTTAGGATTCAAATTATAAATTTTAAAGCTGTTTCAATTTTTTGGTATTTTTGGAACAAAAACATTTGTACGATATTTTTGGAAAAAAAATTATGGTATTTTTGGAACTTTTAGGAATGTGTGGTTTTTTGGAATAATCCTAATTTTTATGCTATTTTTCAGAATTCTCCAATTAATTATTATATTAGTAATTAATGCCTTATCTCTAGTTTAAACATATTAGATTTTACTTTTAAAATTATTTTGTTTCTCTTGACAGATTGTAAGTTTTTTAAAATTTAAAAAAACTAGAATATATAGAAAGATATGTATGAGATTGTTAATCAAATTTTATACGTGCCCACTATTTTGAAAAAATTCTTACAAGATATATCAATTTTTGTTTTTTTCTTGGGTGTAATCCATATATAGGAATCAAATTCACTTGGCATTTTGTGTTATTTTGTTAAATACGGTCCCTCTTTCTTTTCAGTGTTACGAGTTCAATTTCTTTCTTAAGTCTCTATAAAATCTTACATAAGTTTCAACATCTCTGTTGATGTAGCTTAAAACAATTACTAATTAAAATATATTCTTAATGATATTCACCAAAATGCAAAAAAAAAAAAAAAATGTCAAGCATTGGTCATTACCATACAGATCTAATTTAGTCAATATAGAAATACTGTTGTACGAAATATATCTGCATTCAAAGATTTCTTTATTTAGTTTTTTTTTTTGTCATAATAATTTTAATTTTTAAGTGACAGTAGTATTACTGGTACACATTATTTATGAGTTGAAAAAATTGGCACGGAATTTGGAAAGATCTTTCGTGGGTAGTTTAATAACCACATGCCATTTCACAAATATAATAATGTTTCACATCATCATCAGATGAAAAAGTTGCAATCTTCATAGTAAATAATCTTCTTTTTAAATAATTTGACAGAAAACGACTTAATACTCACCACTATTACTGAAATTTCGAGTTTTGTTAGTCAAAAGTTACGGGTTTAGTATGTTTTGCTGTTTCTACTTTGTAATCTTTTGGTTTAGTTTCTTCAATAATAAAGACGACAAAGAAAATTTAGAGGAATTCTTTGAAACATATGTTCAAATTCCAAAACTACCACACTCCTAAAAATTCCAAAAATATCATACACTCTCACATGTTCCAAAAATACCACAAACATAAAAAGTGAATTTTAAGGGTTTAAAATTTAAAGTTTTGAGTTTGAGTTCACTAAATAGAGTTTAGGGTTTAGTTTTGAAAGGGATAGAATATGGTTTTGGAGTTTTAGGATTTAAATTTGAAATTTTAAAGCTATTTCAAATTTTGTGATATTTTTAAAATAAAAGCATTGTTGTGATATTTTTGAAAGTTTCGAGAGAGTGATATTTTTAGAATAAACCTAGTATTGGTGGTATTTTTGAAAATAACTCAAAAAAATTACTTTGTTATGAATAATGGTTCATTCATTATATTATAGCTAACTAGAAAGTGTTTTACATAGTTGCAATATGAAGTGAGTAACAGTTTAGTAATTTACTAATGTATAGTAGACTAGTAGTGGTGTGTGTGAAAATAATGAAAATTTTGACCAACGAAAAATGTTGTTGGCCAACGTCTGAAATTGAAAATGGGCCCAAAGGAGAGATAGATAATGTCACATGGTGAAGATGGTGAAGGAGTTGGCAAAATGGATTGGAGTTAGATGATGATATACAATATGTTATATAAGTATATTTTGAAAATGTAATATTGTAAGATGGTGGAAATTGTATATAGAGAGTAAAGTTGTTATCAGTAACATGGTCTTATTTTGTTTGGTTATAGTGAGGCAAATGAATTTGATGTGTGATCGAATGGACTCTATATAAAAGAGAGAATCTATAAATAGTGGTTTTGTGGTCGTACACATATCATTATCCATCTCCATGTGAATGTCACATTCCTCATTCTTAGATTTCTATCTATCCATTTTTAAACCGGATAAATTAAAAGCAAATGGGATTGGACCGGTTAAGGAGGGACCCACAATAGAAACTAATGATTGTGGGTGAGAGCAGAAGAGGCATGCAAATGTAGGCATCACTTGTGACAGGTGATATAAGAGATATCATTCAATATATTAATTTTTGTCTCTTCTTTTTTTTTTACTTTTGGTTAATATTCTCACTTCTCGTCTTTTCTTTTGTCTATTATTATGATTTCTAAAAGCTTTTTACCCACGAAATTCAAATTTTGAGACGAGATTGTTTCCAATTTTGGTGTTATGCAGTACTAATCATGACTATCTTCTTTTTACATATAGGGTAAGTTTTTTACCAACCGCTTTTCCAATGTAATTAAACAGGAGTGGAGAGTAGTACACATCCATGTGAAGATTTAACTTTATTTGAACCACTTTTTAAAATCTAGATTCAAGATCTAATCCGCGTACAGATTTTAAGTATAGATACGTACAACATGATACGGATTTTAGATATTAGACTTTAAAAAAAAAGAATCTGAATTTGGATTCAGAAGTTTCAGATATCTGTGACTCGAAAATCTTTTAAAATTTTTAAATTTATGCAACCATTCGAATCCATATTGTAATAGTTTAATAAACCTAAAATTAAAAAAAGAAAATAGAATTTTACTTATTATATTAAAATTGTTCTTTTCTTTTTGAAACCAAAACTTTATATATCGAAAGAAAGAAAATTAATTTATTTTATATAATTTTAATTGAAATTATATAATATGTATAAATAAATTTAATAGATATGAATGCAAATCAGGACATACAAACCTAATATTTTCAAATATCATTTTTTAAATTCTATCCTTAGTAACTATCTACATTTTTTGGGTATCCAGATTTTTGAATCAAATGCACTATATCTCAATTCCCGAATAGTAGAGAAATAATTATAACTAATACATTCAATTTATATTTACTTTATAGAGTGTTATATATTATGAGTATAATTTCTTTGTATTATAATTAAATTGTTGGGTTTTGGGATAAAAAATGGATAAATTTTAAAAAGAGTTTTGATCTAAACATGAAACGGTAAATTTAAAATCTATTATATAATTAGATAGTTTCTACTCTCTTCTCATGCTTTCAAAATCATAAATCATATAAAATCATTTATTTTTCTAAAAACACTCAATGAAAAGTCTTTCAATATTTTCTCAATTTTCGTAATTTTCCCAAAAACTCCTCATATTTTATTCTTATGATTAAGAACTTCTTCCATTTGAATTATTGTGCAAATGAATGCTTTTGTAAATGTTAACTATTTCGCTTGTATCCTTTGTTTTAACTTTTCATTTTGCTTCTTTTTGTTCTAAATAGACTATAAAAATGAATTATACTTGAAATATATATATATATATATATATATATACATATTTGTTAAAATACTATTAAATATTATAGGGTTATTATATTTTTTAAGTGTTTATAATAGATTTGTACTCTAATTCAAACTATTTATTCATTAATAGCAAATAACTTTTTAACAAAATATAAATCACAATAATGCCTTTTATTTATTAATAATATATGAATTTATACGGTATAAATAATTTATAGTTTTTATGATCTATAACATATATTAATTCAAGAGAGTTCTTATATTTATGTAATATTAATATTTTTATGAATGATTTTATAACGTTTTATTTGTATTTACTTATATATATATATGTATATTGTATTGTAAGGATAATTACAAAATATATTCAATTAAATAAATTAGAAAATTAAGCTACATACAATAATTTTACCATCTTTCCACAAAATTTTATTTTTCATATCATATTTTGGTAATACTTAAAATTCTATGTGAAAAAATTATTAGTCCGTGTGAACAATTATTATTGTCGTTGTATGAATAAAAACTTTAACACTAAATAGTTATGTACGAAAATTGTACTTAAATCAAAATAGTCTAAATCTTTGTAGACTCTTTTATTTTGTATATATGAATGATATAAATAAAATATATGAATTTATTTTATTTTATATCAAAAATATATTACATTGGGTCTAATATATATTTTATATCAACAAAATATTATATCAACCCACACGTAGTGTAAGTCCAAAATCTACTCTACTTAATGATGTTAATTTTACTTGTTGTCTTTGAAACCTGAAACAATTGTTTCAAATCTTCATGTTCCACTCCACATATAATTTTCTCCTGTAATAATCAAAAAATAATATTTTAATAAATGTGGAGAAATAGTCAAACCATAAAATGGAAACATAAATCAATTATCAGTTTTCCAAGCGGTTCTTATAACTAATCAGCAGATATAAACTAAAAATAAAGAGAAGAGTTTTAAAGTGTTTGGTAGAAATACAAAATTTTGAAACTAAAATGAGTTTGAATAAAAAAAAAAAGTTCAATTAATTAACATGATAATCAAAACAAATCAATAAGAACTCAGAAATAGAGAACAAACCAAAAGCTTCTATTATTGCGTTGTTGCGAAAGGCACCTACGACCACATACACGATGTATCTTCCTTCACGCAACATTTAAATAATAGGGGAAAATTTTCCATCGGAACTTATTACCAACATATTGCACATCTTTTTTGTCTTCAGAGCGAAGAGCAAGATATGATATATGAAATTAGCATATGCTTCATCCCCGATTCTTTCAAATGACATTGGCTCTCTCTCCTTTTTATCCCTAAGAGTCCTTATATTCTCATCTAGTGATATAAGTCTTACTGAAACTAATGTTTATTATAATAACATGATGTATAAAAGTAAAGTGGATTTTCATATTCGAAATAATTCAGTTATTATATAAAATAAAAATACTCATAACCATTTTTTATATATTATTTAGCTCCAATAATTTTAATAAACTAAAATAAATTTTTAAAAATTACAATCAAAATTTTAACATTTTTTATATTTAAGTACTTTTATAAATAAAGTAAAATTTTTACTCCAAATATTTGCGTTATCCAAGTCTTGTGATCCAATATGTGACAACAAATTCTTAGACAGGTGTAAAATTAAATTATTTAACCCATAAAATATTTCGTTAATTTTAACTGTTTGAAATAAAAAAATTGTTATTTTGGATGATATTTTTTTAAAAAGTTTCTATTCTACAATACACATTATATAAATTATTTTATAATGCTACCTAATTATTATAAGAATTATCACATAACCAAGTACTATCTATACATATCTTATTATATAAACCGAAACGCGTTTAACGTGGATGCGACACGTAAGCGAATTATAATTAACTAAATCGTGACATGTATCATTGTTAATTAAGGTTATAACATGTGTCAACGTAGTATTTTAAAAATAAAATAAGAACAAAATGAAATATTTATTGCTTTTTAAATGGTAACTACATAATAACAAAAGAAAATATTAATTTTATACATAAATTACAAGATTAAAATAACTAAAGTATATAACATATAAAAGATTAATAATATAAATTTGAAGAGCAAAAAATATATGTACATTTTTATCTTTGTTTAAACCTAAAAATCGCAAAATATGTTGATGTTAGTTTTAACAGTTTTGTAAAAAAAAAATACAAATCAAAATAACTAATAATAACTAAATTTTAATTTTAACGTCAATTAAAATATATAATAACATTGGTTATCATATTTAAATCTAAATAATTTACTTATACCCGCGTATCACGCGTGACCTAATCTAGCATATAAGATTATATGATAATGTTATACTTATTTTATCTGAAGATAAAATTAATATAATTTACTTTACTTATTAACTTAAAAAATACAATTGTGCGATCAGAAACACATTAACTATATATTTTGCGTGGATTTTTTTTACCATGTTTGTATTTCCTAAATTCCAATAAACTAAATATGGACCGTAATATGTAAAATAAAATCTAAAAAATAGATATAATCAAAAGTACAATGTTTTTATTTAATTCACCTAACAAATACATCAATATTTTATCAGAAGACAATAAGATCATCCTAAAATATAAATAATGTTTTTTACATGTTTATAATTTTCAACCTACAAAAAAAAAAAAATTAAGATAAAATAATAGATTTGGATATGCAGTTCAAACGTAAGAAACAAAGATAAAAAAAAATATGAACAAATTTGGCGTTGATACACCAAAATTTTGATCCAAATACGTTAAAAATTTAGTAATAAACATATGAAATAAAACTGAAAAAAACATTTTAAATGTGAAAAACAATGTATCATTCTTATACTGAAATTGCCAAAAAAAAAAATTGCGAATGAAAGTTTTTTTGTTTAAAAATAAATATCTCCAAAACATTTGATGTTTTTGATGTGATTATTTACTGAAGATCTGGATTAAAATATAAATTTTGTACTATATAGTATATACCAAAAGAATAAAAAAATATAATTAGTAAATAAATAGTGATTCTGCAAGCTTAAATTTCCGGTTAGAAAACTTTTAGTTTAGGTAAATTTCTAAAACTTTAGTATAAATTAACTACATTAATGGAATCTAGGGATATCTACCATTGATAAAATATTGGTTATGTATTCATATTATGTATGATATGAATAATTGTGATTTATAAATTTTAGTTTAGGCATATACCTTAAAATCTTGAAAGATTTACTATTATGGTTACATTGGTTTCGACAATTATATGATACAAATAGCATTGCTGGTACTACAAAAAGTGTTAAATTTTATGTTTGAGCATAAAATTGTCTTTGCTTGTAACGAATGTATATTGATAACGCTACAAAAAGTCTGAAGATTTTGATTTAGTGGCTGAGATATTTCAAAAAATGTTCAATGTCCCTAGTGAAGTATCCGAAAAAATCAAAATAGTATGATTTATTGATGTCAAACCTTAAGGAGATATTAAAGCTCTTTGCTCAATTACCAATGGTTAATACCCTCGAGGATCAAGCTTTGGCATGCCAACTCTGAGTAAAACAACTTCGGCATTATTCCTACCTGATATTAAACTATACATTTTAATAATTACCGAGTAGGCAAATTGGGGTCCAACTTTTGAGTAATATGATTATTCCTTATAGTCAAGTGATCAAATCTGTTATTTCCAAATATTCTATATTGACAATCGAGCCCGCCACTATATGTTCTTTCGAGGGGGTATACTAACTACTTTTGCTTTGATTATCACAACCTCGACATAATTATATATTTTATGTTTATCTTTTTGTCGTAGTTGGGTCTAAATTGGATTGCCTACGTACCCATTGACAAAATCAAGCCACTCGTAATTCAAATATAATTTTTTGGCAAAAAAATAATACGGAGCTAGGATTCCATCCATTGTTGCTAGTTCACAGACTCTCTTGAACAAGTTTCACTCAAAATCTCCAAAACCCAGAAATCGGCTCAAGAGTCTTGAAGTTCTTCCAAACTTCTCTAGAATATAGTACAAACTTGAGGTTCAAACAGCGAAATAAGTGTAGAAAGATTTGAATGACTAGTCTTTCACACTGGCATGCTTTCATCTGATGTGATGTTGAGCTGACCTTTGGTTTTATGTTCTCCAGATCTATGGAATGATCCTAATTTCAACTCGGATTTGGTAGGGTGCTAAAAACCATGTATTATATTTAGTACATAATAAATTGCACTCTAAATTCTCAATTCCAAACATGAAATCCAAGAACCTACACTGTATCCAAAATGTTCTTTGCTTTACACAATTAAATATTAAAAAAAGAACTATGAATTAACCCTAAGTACGTTAAACATCTTCTTAAATAACAAACCTATACAGTTACAAAGACAACACTCCCAAAAAACCTCACCATTATACAATAAAAAAGAAAAAAGAAAGAAAGAAATAAGATTTCATATTAATATGTAGATTTTATCTAGGACCAGAGAGCTCCATTGCTTGCACAAGTAAAGTAGAATCATCAGTAAGATCAGAGTATCTGTCTGAAGATGACATGAATTCATTGATCCTGTTGCTACATTTTGAAGCACTGTCTGAACTTTGAGAAGCTTCCCATCTCTCTGCAAGCCCATCTCCTTCAAGCATTCGAACAACTTCAGACATTTTCGGTCTATGTCCAGGCAAATACTGTGTGCACAACAAAGCCACTCTCACCATTTCATCTAACTCAATCACATCATAGCTTTTATTCTTCAACAACTCTTTATCCACAAGTACTTCAAGTTTCTTCTCTTGATGTATCTTTTTAACCCAATCAAGCATTGCTCCTTTCTGATTAGCCGCTTTACCAAACTCAAGAGCTCTTTGTCCAGTCACAAGCTCAAGAAGAAGTATTCCAAATCCAAATACATCAGTTTTCTCAGAGGATTGACCAGTTGAGAGATATTCAGGAGCAATGTGACCAACAGTGCCTCTAACCGCGGTTGTGACATGAGTATCTTGATGATCCAAGAGTTTAGCTAAACCGAAATCGCCAACTACAGCCTCACAATAGTCATCAAGAAGTATATTAGCTGCTTTGACATCACGGTGGATAATCTTTGGATCACATTGTTCATGTAGATACACAAGTCCTCTTGCTGCTCCTATTGCTATCTTCTTCCTAATACTCCAATCAAGAACCGGTTTCGCTTTCATTCTAGATGCAACACTTCCATTAGACATGTAAGGATAAACAAGAAGCTTCTCAGCTTGTGTGATACAGAAACCATAGAGTCTTAAGAGGTTTCTGTGAACAGCTAAACTAATCATTTCAACTTCTGTTTGAAATTGAATCTCTCCTCCTAATGCATTTCCATCTTTAAGTCTTTTAACTGCAACTATTGTGCTGTCTCCAAGTATTCCTTTGTATACATTTCCATATCCTCCTTTCCCTAATAAGTTCTTATTGCTGAAGTTATTCGTCGCGATTTGAAGCTCTCTGAAACTGAATCTCCTTAGGTTTCCAAGGGATACTTCCTCATGATGATGATTCCCATCTGATGAAAACATTGTTAAGGATTCAAATCTTCTTTACAAAAATGTTGATTGTAAGTAAGAAACATGAGAAAGATCTAACCTTTAACATCAAAGAATGTGTTGTGGTTATGTCTTTGTCTCCACCAGAGATACAGTCCAACAACAATGAAGATCAATGACACAACTCCAACGCTAGATCCAACAGCTAGTGCCATTTTATGATTCTTCGATTTACCCGGGTTTAAAGGAGCTTCATAAAGAAAGCATAAGTTAGCAAAGGGTTGGAGCCGATTCTGAGCCCAAGCATGAGTTTGCCACTCACTTTTTATTTTCAAAATTTTAGTTTAGGAATTGGCGAATTTCTTTTGTAACACTATACAAAATTTTAGAGTGCGGTCTTTAAAATCTCAAACCGGCACTAAGCATAGCTAAAAAACTGATTCAAAGATTGAATTTTCTATCTAGCTACCTCCAGTTTGATTCAAGTTCATAGACATTGGTATCAATGTTGTTCCATTGCAGTCTGGTTCAGTACCCGTAGGACAGATTAGTGGGTTTCCAATGATGCTGTAATCATAAGGGAATTAATGAAGAAGATTTATCATAAAGATAAAAAAGAGAGTGAGCCATTGAGAGAGAGAAACAATCACCTAAAAGACATTGCAGCAAATCTTGGGACAGGACCACTAAGATTGTTATATGATAAATCACTGAAAAACAAAAAAAACAGATGAAATCTCAACATTGATGGTCTCTTTGATTAATGGTTAATGCAAAATTAGGAAATAATTAAGCTTACAGGAGAGCAAGTTGAGTCATATTGGATAGTGACAGAGGAATTACTCCTGAGAGAGAATTGTTGTTAAGCCTCCTGAAGATACATACACAATATCACAAAACAAAACAAAATCAACATTACAAATTCCTTTAAATTAAGATATTAGTAGATAATTTTGTGTAATCTTACAAGTATTGCAAACTTCGTAGATAGCCTAGTGAAAAAGGAAGTTGACCATGGAAGAAATTATCAGAGAGATCAAGAGTTACAAGTCTTGTAAGTCGACCAATTTCAGAAGGAATTTGTCCTGTTATGTTGTTGTTTTGTAACAACCTGCAAGAGAATATCAATCACATACAAACACAAAACACAAAGTAATAATGATAATAGTAAAAGAGTAAGTACTTACACAAAGCGAAGATTTGTTAAGTTGGTAATGCTTGGAGATAATGTACCAGATAAATTCTGACTAGGTGTACCCCTATTGTTATACAAATCAAAATCATTATTCACGTGAATTTTTTCTGTTCATCAATAATAATAATAATAATAAATAAATAAAAACTTACAAGCCAATGACAAAGTTTTCAGAAGAACAAGTGATCATTGTCCAACTACAAGGATCAACAGCATCTCTATCCCAGTTCTCAAGAACACCATGTGGATCATGTAATGATCCTTTTATGTCCATTAAAGCTTGCACTGAAGAACATATTCCTCATTAGTTTAGATCAAGAGCTATTAAACTATAATGTAAGAGAGAAAAAAAAAGCTGCAATTTTGTTTTTTAAAAATTAGAAATTACCTTCAAAGTTTACTCCTTTAGAAGAAAGCATTCCATTTACTGAGCTGAGGAGGCATAAGAATCCCAAAATAGAAATTAAAAAGCTTCTTATCATCATCATAACTATTGTACTCTCCATTGTTGAAACAGAGAGAAAGGAATGAACAGAAAACAAGATGTGCTCAGATTCCAGATTATTTATTTGATTGAGAGAGAGAGAGAGAGTGAGATTGGAAAGAATGAAATACCAAATCTTCTTTTTTTCTTTTAAATTTGGGTTAAAGTATAAAGATTTCAACATCAAGAAAATTTGCTTTCTATGGCAGACAAACCCACTTCACCAAAAGCAAAAATATAAAATAATTTTAAATGTGTCAGAAAAAGAAAACAAGATTCATTGGAAGTCTAAAGTGAAGTGTAGCATGCTTGTCGATAAAGCTAGTGTGTGGGGAGACCGTTAAAAAAGTAATAAAATTTATATTAAAAAACTGTAAAAAAGACCCATAATCTTGTGATGGACAAGGATTGTCCACTAGACCAAATCTAATTCACTTTTCTAAAACCTAATCTTATAGATTTCCATTTTAATTTTTGTAAGGCTTTTCAAATATTATAAAGGGTAAAGCAGGATATTAGAATATTGTTCCTTTGCTAGCTGCCACTCTGTCATTTTTTGTCTATAGTCTTATATTCATTTACACTATAATTTTCACATTTTTCTCTCTTTTTTCTTACATATATACACTATATTGTTTCTTATAAGATCAGATGTGAACCAAACAGTCTAAACGTGTACTTGGGGTTCTTGAATTTTATAACAAATTGGGTTTCATTTTGTAATCTATATGTTTTTTCTAGTCTATTATAGATTTAAAGCTACTTTTTACGGAAGTCTATTTTTTAATATTATTATGTATCTTGATGAATATATGTTTTGAGCTCAAGAGATGATTAAATCTGAAAAGAAGGTTTATGTTTCAGTATAATTAGATATACACTGTATTCTGATGGCTGGTTGCTTGGTAGAAAAAAAATCCAACATTCTATGGCTTGGCCATGCATAGCTTAAACTTAAATTTTGTAGTTTAGCAATATATATATATATATA